>JAUYWH010000007.1:2254852-2283648 GCA_034779795.1 Ctenopoma multispine | reverse complement strand
ATTCAGCCCCCTGAGTCAATACTTTGTAGAACCACCTTTTGCTGCAATTACAGCTGCCAGTCTTTTAGGGTATGTCTAAGGTAATTACGCACACCCCACTTTTCAGTTATGTATTAGTATAAAATGTTTGGAATCATGTATGACTTTCATTCCACTTCTCACGTGTACACCACTTTGTATTGTTCTTTCACGTGGAATTCCAATAAAATTTATTGATGTTTGTGGCTCTAATGTGAAAATGTGGAAAAGTTCAAGGGGGTCGAATACTTTTGCAAGCCTCTGTATATGCTATAAAAGTGAATATATGTGCACTGTAAAAACGATAACTAGTTATTGTTGGTCTTAGTTTTCAAATTAAACGGACTCAAAAATAATGCGTTACCAATTGCAAAACCAACAAATTTCTCTGATTGTTGTCCTAACAGATATATTTAAATGAGCAGAACAAAAGTTTGTAAGTATTTGTGCAAATTTTTTTTATAGAAGTTTGGGGAACTCCCAACTGCGCGTGAACAGCTGATCCTGAGCGGTTGTGGGACATTTTTCAAACTGAAAATCCAAAGCGACTTGATGAAACGCAGCCAGATTTGGACATTAACTTAAGCTGGGGATTCATTATTCTCTCTCTCTTTGGTCTTCTGTATGCCCTGAACATTAATTATCTAAAACAAATGAGGTAGTAATGAGCTGTTTGGACAGGTACCTTTATGAGTGGAGTTTGTGGGTTCTCTCCAGCTTCCTCCCATTATCCTGTGTTTGGTGAATCTAACAGTACATGCTATTGAAGGAGTAATTATTTTATTATTATTATTATATATATCAAGTAACGTTGCATATTATGTTAGCGCGATTTGCCTTATTGTAAAACTTGCTATTACTGTGCATTGCATTTAGATGATCATGACGAGAGAGACAAAGTCTGGCTGGCTCAGATGCTGGCAGTTATAAAAGATATAAAACAAAGTTCTAAGCTAATCGACCTGTGTGTAATCCTTTTAAAAAAATGGAATCGATAGGAGAATCGATAAAGAATCGAATTGGTAAACAGAATCGAAAATGGAATCGGAATCGTAAAAATCCTATAAATTCCCATCCCTAGTCAACAACAGCTTGTAAAAGCTGTTTGTATATACAGTGGTAAAATCACTTCCACATTTACTTGCTGTTTTTAGTCATATTTGTCAAATAAATCAGGACTAATCTTTTTTCAACATTGCTAAAATTACAATGCAATCTTAGTGAGGTACTTTTACTTTTGTACTTTAAGTAAAACAGTTTACTTGTCCTTTTCTTGAGTATTGAAGTTTGTGTACCTTATACACCTCTGCTTGCCAAACCATCTGAAAGCAGATACATACTAGTCAAATTGGTGCAATAATCGGTCCTGAAAAAAGACAGATGTATTGAATCCATCCCCAAGTGCAAAAAAAAAAGTCATGTCAGTGAACATCTATCAGTTCTTTGCTGTCTCATTAGGAACAAAGATGAAGGTGCAAATGCTATACCAGTCAAACCTTTTTTACCACCTCTATCGGACAGCCAGCTTAACATGACATTATTTAAAATTAATGTAATTCACAGAGAGATCCGAGGTCCATTGTAGCTTAGATGTGTCTTCTTTTGTCTGCAGCCCTGAACAATGCTCTGTCATTTTAGAAGAACCTAATATGATTAAAGCACTCTGACAATAGACAATGTAATTCATTTTATCATTAGGGATTGCAGACCGGGCCAAGAGAGACGAGGGGGTAGATTATCGAGGCATTGCATGCTAATTCAGCTCTGGTGGAAGAGACGGACAAACCAAAATGGACTTAAGCTGACAAATATCACTTAATATCGCACAAAAACAAGAAAAGGAATCAGATTTGGATTCAAATGATCCCCCGCACCATGTTATCCGTGCAGTGGAAAATCATCAATCATGTGAACAGAAGGAATTTATGAAGTGTAATAATAACAATGAGCCACGGCTCAGTCCTGAGAAAGGTGTATGCTTCAGCAAGGTACGATGCCAACACACGGAGAGAGCCGCACTTCTGGTTTGGAGACACTCCTCCATTTACTGATGACTGTGCTCTATTACTGTTCTTACTCACAAGAGATTGGACACTTAGCCTCTCCTGAAGGTCTGTTTCTTATAAGTGTCTGAGAACAGTGAGACGGTGCCATCTGACAAGTCTTTCATCTTTGGCGAATGCCTGGCACTCTGTCTAAGCTCCCAGTCACTGGAGGAATACCACTTCACACGTTTGCCTCTAAAGTTACGTGCCCATTAGGCCACCGCAGAAGAAGTGTGCAATATTTACCGTCTGGACGATTAGGAATAAGCCTAAAATAATATCAAATTCTGCTATCCACACCAAGAAACTGGGTGCTAGCATGAGAACATAAACACTCTCCCGTATGCTCGAGAGAGGGGGGCAAAATTATGACAGAAATGCAGCATAGGTGGAAACTTACTAGAGGAGTTGCCACTTTAACTCTAAATGCTCTTTCTGAGCTTCAAAGGCTTTTATTTTTAATGCCCAGGATGCAGCAGTGAGTGTCAAAGAAAATCATTTAGAGCGACACAGGTGAGTGTGTTTCCTTCAATCAGTTAGTGTCTTGGCCAGAGAGTTCTCTCCTAGCCTTTTGAATTGTAGCGTAGATCAGTAATAGATAATTAAAAAAATTGTGAATACATAAATGGACTCATTTGCAGGTGTACATATATGTTGGAAGTTTATGTGTATGATGTATTTAAACATTTTTTTATGACATGCAAAGCTGATACAAATGACGAGTTAACTCAGTATATCAGAGGTTAAAAAACAAAACTTATTCATTTGATTCTCAGCCAAAGCATTTTGTTTTTACTTCTGTTGTTAACAGTGGAATATTCGACAGTGGATACATTCCCCAGCATCCAAACTACAAAGAACAAAAAAGTTTCTTCCTGTTGATGTGCGAGCAAACTTTCTGCTCCTCTAGCAGCAGTACCCCTGTGCCTGCATGCCTCTCTGGAGAGTACGTACAGTACGGTGACACATGCACAACTTCACATGTAAAAAGAATGGCGATGGTGGCGGTAGTGATGGTGGGGGAGGATGAGGGACAAAAAGCTGTGGAAAAAAAAGTTTCTAGAGACGGAGAGCGAGCCAAAAGAGAAAAATGTATGTTCCACAAGACGGGATCATTAATAACAAAGTAACTAGTGAATGTCGCAGGGAACAATGGCATTGTGTAGAGAAGAGATGACGAATCCTCCTCTCCTTTCTCTCAGAGACGGCTCTATCTATTAATTAGTTTTATGTCTTCATTCATTCTTCTCCAGCATTCTAACACCCAGAGCGATTTTTAATCACCTGTGGCAGTACAGATTACAATGTGAGGTTCAGCACAGCTTTCCAAAAGTACCTAAGTACAGTACAGACTGTGTACTCAACTACTGTCCTTAAGCCTGTCATTGTCCTCATTAGTCATGAAACTGCTGCATGAAACTGCCGGTTTTACCTCTGATGAATACTAACCTTTTCTTATAGATCTGATTCTTGTTGCAGCATAGTAAATTAAAGCATATGATCACAAGAAAATACAAGTTGGATTTGGTATTTTTCAGTCTTAATCCCGACTTTAGGGTTGCTTACATCAGCGTGGCATCAGGATTTACCACTGCTACTACTTTGCTTATGTTTTTGTATGTATTTTTTTACAGAGTTCTATTGGTTTTCTTTAGATCTTGTTTCAAAAGAAATTTACAACTTAAAATACATCCGCAAATTACTAAACATTTATTCTGTTACAGTACATAAAGAAGCCCACTTCTAAAATGTGCAAATCGTCATTGCAGATGGGTCAGCTGTTACTCAGCTGTTTGCGTGCACCATGTACGCAAACTTGATTAAAGGGTCAGTTCACTCTAACTACAAGTGCAGATGCAGAATTTTCAAACATATTTTAGAGCATGAAGAAAGTTTATTTTTTTTTCTGCTGGAGGTTTCATCTGTTAAAGGGAGATTTTCCTGTCTACTGT
This sequence comes from Ctenopoma multispine, assembly GCA_034779795.1. NCBI lineage: Eukaryota > Metazoa > Chordata > Actinopteri > Anabantiformes > Anabantidae > Ctenopoma > Ctenopoma multispine. Next base: position 2,279,633 of record JAUYWH010000007.1, on the reverse strand, counting down.
TGCCTTACGTGCTTGCTCAAGTGGGACTGTTGGGTTTTCTACATTATTCTGTATATATTTATATAATGTGTAAGGTCTTAAACCTCACACTGTAAAGTGCCCTGAGATGACTTGTGTTGTGAATTGGCGCTATATAAATAAAGCTGAATTGAATTTAAATTGAATTGAATTGTGATCATATACCATTTATTTCACTAGTTTGTGTGATGCTCTGAACAGATGAAGACCTCCCCTCCTTTTTTGCCTTACTGGCTTAATACATAATTTTGTCTCAGCATACTGGACTAGCAACTGTGCCTCTGAACAGCCAGGAGAGTCTGCAGTCCATCCAGTCTGCATCAGAAACAACTTCTCAGCAGAATGTATGAACTGGAGATGAAGTCCGGGCCCGGGATCCAGGCTCTGTGGTTGCCTTCCCCTCCCTCCCTCTTCTGTCTCTCTCTCTCTATCCTTAACCCTCCACCCACTCCTTCCATCCCTCCCACACTCTCCTCTGCCTCCCTTCCACCCCCCATTGGCTATAGAAGATGGCTTCAGTGAGTCATCTCGGGACGAAGATCAAAGGCAAATTACAGCCGACGTCTATGCAAAATGTAATATGGAAACCCCCCAGCTATGTCCTCACTATTGATTTTTCTCTCTCTTCTTGCATCCCCTCTCTCTCACTCTGTCCCTTTCTCCTCATTTCTCCGCTTCATTTTTATCCAAGCACAATACTACGCAGTGTGAAATTTGAAGAAGAAAGGCCCCCAAACTGTCTTCCAGATGAACCAAAAAAAGGGGGTGAGGGCGGGGGTGAGTATGATTTAACTCTCCCTAGTTATGCCTGTTTGCATTTAGAGTCCATTTTGTGATGTAAGTAGTTCTGTTACTTGTGTGGAGCTCCACTTTAGGCAAGGGTTTGATGTCAAAGAGGGAGGGGTTGTAATAGGTTACGCCCAGGCCTGTCTCAAATTAAATAAACTCGACAGGCAGCGTCCCTCACATGCAATAGACTCATATTTGTGAAATATCGGGTTTTGGGGTTAAGATGTAAGTGCGGGGCTAAATAGAGTTCTTTGTCAGATTACTCGCTCTCTGAAGTCACTCGGGCCCTGCAGGAAATTGAAATGAATTTTTAAGCTATTCTCTATATGAAAAGAGCCAGTGACTTTTTTCTTTTTTTTTCAGATACAAATATGTGGAATAGACACGTCAGCATGTTCACTGACAAAGCAACTATTTCACACACTTGAAAACAAAGAAAAGACAATTTGTCACATTTCTCATGTGTTAAAAGACATAAGATGTAACTTTTTTTAATATGATCTCTGCTGGAATTTGATTTTGTTTGATAGTTGACAGAAAGACGAGCATAGAGAGAGCATGACAAAGAATAAAGGTCCATCTTCCAGGAATCGGTTAAAGGTTGAATGCCTCCACAAACAAGTAAAGTAAAGTTTACATGCATGTCTATTCAGACTTGTATTATAATCAGTTCATTCATGGGTCCAAGTGGTTGTTTGTGCCAGATGTAACAAGGTGTCCCTGATATATTGCCCTGACAAAAATGCAGAGGGTTACATTGATCTAACCTTTGACCACCAAAGTCTAATCAGTTCATCAGTTCAAAAACTCCCATCCAACATCCACAATGTCTGTGCCAAAGTTAAAGTAATCGCTTCAAGGTGGCCCTGAGATACAGCTTTCAAGAGAATGGGAGGGACTTTTGACCATTAATCACCAATATCTAATCAGTTTATCCCTGAATCTCCATTTAGAGTCAAGGAAGACTTAAAGATTAGGCCTTTTCTCTCTCAACAGGCTGCACAGCTCCTCATCCAGGCAGCGGTCATCTCTAGACTTGACTATTGTAACTCTCTCCTGGCTGGGGCCCCTCCAGATGGTCCAAAATGTGTCAGTCTGCCTCATTTTCAACCAGCTGAAATACACCCACATCACACCTCTTCTCAACTCTCTCCACTGGCTCCCGGTAGCTGTTTGCATTGAGTTTAAATCCTTGATGCTTGCCTACAGGGCTGTAAATGGAACTGCACCATCTTATATCAACACACTAATGGTAAGTTAGTAAGTTAATAAGCACGCCCTCTCAGATCTGCTAATGAGAGAAGACTGAAATTTATCTCCTCACAGGGTCTCAAATCCCATTCAAGTCTATTTTCCTTTGTTGTCCCTGGCTGCTGGAATGACTTACCCTGCTCCATTCAACTAGCTAAGACTATCGCCACCTTTAAAAAAACATTTGAAAACTTACTTGTTCAAAAAGTATTTCAAATGACACACACAAACACACCAAAACAATAAAAAAATTGTCTAGCACTTAACAATTCCTAGCATGTTTTTCTTGTTGACAAGTGTGGGTCTTATCAGGGCTTTTACTTTGTAGTAACTCATAATTTACAGAACCCAAATGGTAATTGCTTGTGTCTTCTCCTTGTAAGTTGCTTTGGATAAAAGCGTCTTCCAAGTAAAGTAAAGAAACTCTTTAAATGTGTTTTATGCATTCTACTGTAATACCTAATATCATCTATATTGTATTAGGTTGCCATGATGGTTGCCAATGTTGTGTTGTAGATGTTTAATGTTGTGAAATGGCCACATCAGAGTCCAGATCTGGATCCAATCCAGAATTTGTCACTTTAACCGAAATTTTTTTTGTTTCTTATGATTACCATGCAAGGAGCACTACTAGATAGTGAATGAAAGGTTTTGCATTTTATATTAATAATGAACTTATATCACTTTGCAGAGATCTGTTTCTACTTCCTGGTGTTCACTGTCAGTAATATTATTTTTAATCCAATTTGATCCAGTATTTATTCAAAGAACACGCATGGGAACTTCCAGGGGGCACTGCAATTGATCATGACAGAGTTTTTTTTATACACACTTTTTACTGTGTGTATTATGGCTTTGGGCCTTTTCTCATATTGTGCTGTCTATGCATAATTATTCTGTATGGATTCTAAGTCAAATAAATCGCTTATTCTCACTGATCAGGATACAACACACAATAACAGCAAATATTTCATCTAACAAAAAACAAACAGAGACAAAGGCATCAGTGAAGAATGAAACCAAAACTGTAAAAGTATAGCGGTTGCACCCCCCCAACCCCCAGTAGAAATTACCCTTCATATAATGAATAAAACATATCAGGTAAACAAACAAGCAATGGCAGCATCTGCACTCATATATTTGAGCACATTTCTTCTGGCAAAATACTTGCTTAGTAATAAAGATGTTTGTAATTTGATAAAAAGGCATGATGCATATACTGTACATAGCTCAAAGCTATTGCTCTGTTTCATCTGCGAGGCACGAGCAGCACAATAAGCACCCACTTTGTTCCTGTCGTAGTGTATGTAGGTGCAGCACTGGAGCCCATTGAACTGTGGGCAAATTTTGTGCCGAAGGAGAATAAAAATGCTGCGGGGACAAGATCCAAGTGACACACCTAGAGTCCAGAGAGAGAGAGAGAGAGAGAAAGAGAGAGAGAGGGAAATGAAGATATGGAGACAGAGATGAAGAAAGACAGACAGGCAGCGAGACTGAGAAGTGTATGAGTGGTGAACCAGAGGGTTGGAGAGTGTGAATGTGTGCGTTCCTGCAGCCCCCGATTCCACAATGTTGTCGTCACCCCCCTCACTTTCCCCTGATGTTGTTTTTGCTTAAGTGGATGCATGCTTTCAAAGAGTGTTTGAGTGTTAGTTGCAGCAGTGGTGAGAGTCAGTTAAGGGTGGGTGGGTGTTTGGGGTGTTGTTGCAAAGACGTTAAAAGAGAAAAGAAAATCTTTTTCTCTTTTTTTCATTTGTGTGTGAGTGTAGCTGTGCCAGCTTTAGTGCCCTCAGCCATGGCACAAAGACGACAGTGACAACCCATTCATTTCCCTGACGAGCTGTCGCCTGCGGGAGGATAGGTGACTTCTCCCAAGGTTATTTATGGCATTGTTGATCTCTCATTCTCACAGTCGGTCCTCTCCGTCGCACAGACCCCTCCACCCCCTCTGTCCCTAGCCATCCCACATCCAAGCAGCATACGTTTCTTTCTGTCGCCATTTGTCTGTCTCCACCTCTTCATCTCATGTTGTCATTAGCCAGATTTGATCATTCCTGATATTTATAGTAGTGTTTATAGTGCAAATACGCAGCTCATTTGTGCCTTTGTGTATGTCTGTGTATAAAGGCTAGTTCAAGATTTGCCCCGAAAATCAGGGAATCTTTAGAATCACTCTTTGGAATTACAACTGTGACAAAAAACAAAAACTCTCATAGACTGGGATGTTTTGTTACAGGTTACATGTATGTTACATGTCTGTTCCAAGTCATATCCTAATTCAATTCAATTCTTTTGAATGTAATATAGAATATAACTATATATAGAATTATGAAAAAAACAACAACGATCCTTTTTGAGCAGAACTAGTCAACAAAGGAGAAGAAAAACTCCTTTTTAACAGTGGAAACCTCCAGCAGAACAAGGCTCGGGGTGGGCGGCCATCTGTCCCAACGGTTGGCGTGAGTGGAAAATCAGTTCATCCATGAGTCCAAATGGAAGTTTTTGCAAGATGTAATGTAACTCTCTCCAGGCGTTCATCAGATATTGTGTTGACATATGCAGGACCCCAGTGTCCAGTTTCGAGGTCACACAGGAAGTGACAAGAGGTGAAATGGTTTGTTAGTTGGTTTGCATAATTTACCTTTTCAAACCTTCTAGTTGATGTGACAGAAAAGATGAGAACTAACTCGTGTCTGCTAAAAGCAAAACTAAACATGATTCTTTTACCAAGATCAGGACACACATGGGTTAAATCAGCTTAAACAGTACTCAAGTCCACACAGTGGGGAAATACTAAACATTGGATTTGCTGCTATCGTCTTAGAAGGACCATGGTAACAGTTTTGGACTCTGCTGGAGTGCTCCTAAACACCCGCAGAGATACCAGTAAATTCCAATGTTATAATTGTTAAAACGCTTTTTAGTCGTTGGCCTACAAGCAGGAATAAATATACGCCACGCTAAGATTTTTTGCTACCTAAGACTGATTTCTAAATATGCAGTGCTTGATAAATACAGCTCCAACTACAGCAACAAATCAAAGCTCATGTAGAGTTTGGGCTTACACCTTCACATACTTACTTTGTCCAGCACTTTGCCTAATGCAGACACACACGCGCGTACAATGCACGAGTAATGTGATTTAACCTGCTTTGGCGAGCTCTGACGCATACTCGACATGATTAAGAGCCAATGTGCTGTTGCATACAACCAAGCTAAAGATGTCTCTTTCCTCTGAGCCGCTCTATTTGCCTGCTCCTTAAGCCCCTCTTTGCATCTCCCCCTGCATGTCTTTTAAGCACTTCTGAGGCATCTCGGTGGAAGAACTACACACACACACACACACACACACACACACATTACCCAGGATTCCTCACTTAGATGCAGGAGCATATCAAATGTCAGTGAAATGGGAAGCTCTGTAGGTAATAAGGTGTTTTGAAGGTCTTTTCAGGGAGACGAAAAGCTGGAAAGTTTAGACAGGGTTCATCTTTTGGGTCTTTTTTTTTTTTGGAGTACAACACACCGCTCCATCCCCTTAAGGCAGATCATTACATGCTGGGAATCAGCAATCTGCAGATGCTGAGGTTGTTCGGAAGCATCCGCACAAAAAAGGAATTGCACGTGGAGGTAAGAAGGTGTAGGGGTCAGATTTGAGCAGCTTGACCTGTCAGATTCTGTGTGTATGTGCGCCATGTCTAAACGTCTAAAGAGCTGCTGTGCTATTTATCTATACATAACTTTCCATCTCTGCAGACTTCCTCCCCCCCTTCCATCCAACCCTACCCTTACTCCAATTTTTTTCTCTCTCTCTTTGCCAACTTCCTCCTCTTTTATCCCTGCGTTGTCCTGCCGTTTGCTCATGGCGAGGCAAGCATCATCTCGTATACATGGCGCGGTGTGCGACGTGGGAGTGCGGTAATGCAAGCATCTGCTCAAGGCTTTTGTGTTCAAAAGATTCAATTAAAAAATAATTACCAAAAGATTAGTGGTAGTCCGGTACGACTGTACTGTTTGAATAGATGTTTCCTTTTCATCTGCTGTAATAATAGAATGCTTTTTTTTAATTAAAGAAAAAAAATGGAGGAAGCAGATGAAGAAAAAGAAGAAGAGGAGGAAGAAGAAAAAGGCGGGTCCGCCTCAGTACACCCTGTCTGAAGACAAAGTTTTTTTTGATGTGCAGCAAAATTAAATATTTTTTTGATCTAACAAATTAATTTTCACCCCCACTCCCACAGCCCTTCCCATCCTCCCTCTTCCCTTTTTTTAAAGGAGATAAAGACAATTTAATTTAGATACCACACACACACACACACACACACACTCACTCCCTTGGTCAAGGCAGATGAGGATCCACCACTACCACCAGTCAAACCATATCCTAGGCAGCATAGCAGGAAGGATGATAAGAAAAACATGAAGCCCATTCAAGCACAGGTTGAGTTAACATTAGTGTACCATTAGTGAACATTTAGTGCCAGCTTTAACTCATACAGACTATCTGAGCTATTACTAATGCACTTGTACAAAGAGTATGATTTAAATGGTACAACTGACACATAATTGAATTAAGCAACACAAAAACCGGGAGCAGTTCTGCTTTTCTCTACTGAATTGAAACATTTCAACTAAATTCCAGATGGACTTTATTTATGTAAAAGAGCATTAACATGACTTGCATAAAGTAATTCTAGATAGGAGTTTTCATAAACGTTTTAGTTTCAGAAAAGGTACGAAATTTTGAAAGCAATGGGAGAAGTAGGTGAAAGACATGGGCAGAGAGAAAAAAAGAGAGATGTCATTGACTCTGTGTCCCTGTGGCTTTGTTCCTGCCATGCTCTGCAGCACAGGGACGATTTGCCCTCAAGCAGCATCCCTCACGCGCACACACACACAAACACACACACACACTGTGTTTGGGTTGTCAGGCGTGGCAGCACCTGTCAACTGCTGACCACTTCATCGGACACCCCAAGGAAGAGAGAGACAGAAAAGGAGAAAGAGCGGCTACTAGAGACACGCAGCAGGAAAAGCAAACATTGGAGCGTTCTGTCCAGATGGATTCATTCATACTGTACGACAAACAACACAGTCAGAGTCTGACAAAGTGAAATACTGTGTTTGTGCTAGAAAATACTACTGTACCGTTTGTATTAAAATGACACAAACGCAGTCAGTAAGTAAGCTGTGCATTCAAACAACAAAAAACCCAGTTTTTGCTTCCTTGCTTTTGAATATTTCACCCCTTTACTTTGAAAACTGCTGCATATCTGAGATCAAGACTAGTCAGCAATTTAAATATGTATAGGAGGATGAAATACTATGTGCATTACATACTAACTGTAACATACTATGGAAAAATATAGGTATAATGTTTGATTCACCAGTATGTTTCCCCAAAGGCGACACACAGTTGATACTGTTGGTTTCCAAAGACTGTTGCAAATTTCAAACAAATTTTAATCACAGCAATACAAAAAAAAATGCTCCATTATAATCCTTACAGTATAATCAGTACAAAATGCAATAAGGTCTAATACAAGCTCCAAGGTTTGAATGTTTGCTAGGGAGCCAGTATAAGAAACAGCCTCCCACTAATAAGATCATACCACACTCACATTACAATGTATGTGAATGACTCATTTAATTTCACTGTAGGAATAATGCGTGTTTGTAATATGTTTATAATACAGCTTCAAGTCAGCTGTTCTCCTCTTTGATCAGTCACGTTGTCACTGTTTTGCACCCTCTCCCCTTTGACTGCATAGATTCCATTTGCTCTTTTGGTCTGATGGAGCCTTCATAAAAGAGCACGGGAAGAAAAAAAAGAATGGAGGATGGAATTAAGTAAGAGGAGAAAGCATCAGAGCGAAAGGATTAGAATCCAGCAGTTGGAGACAGACACCAGTCGTGGCATTGTTTACCTCCTGCTTACCTCCTGCTCAGGCTTACTGGCGGGGCTTCATTCTTAACTAGGCATTGATTCTTATTTAGTGTGGAGTCGTGAGTACGAGGGTTGTTCAAAAAAGAAAAGTGGATTTAATACAGAGGCCTTAAGAAATTGCCATGTTCGTGTATGCATTGAGACATTGTGAGATGAAGATCATCTCATTTTTATGCTCCTGTTATGTACAGTATGTATATGTGTGCCTTAAATTCCATATATCTGTCCCTAAAGCTCAACCATTGGTATTGTCCTTTCTACCCTCGTTCAAAGCCTCTCTCTTCCTTCCTCAGTTGATGTTGGTCATTTCTGTATAAATACCTCAAAGATCTACTTCTAGATCACCTATGTTTCAAGAACTGCAATATGAATATACCTGAATGTAAGGCCCAGTATCTGGTGGATTCATGTGCTGGGCAAAAACTACAAGAACATTCCAGGCAACTCTGCAAAAATCAGTACTGAAAAGCTGATGTTTCAGGACACATAGGAAAAAATAGAAGGAATAGAGCACAGACATACATTTGCCTACAGCAGGTTGTCTTCAAAAACTGAGAGGTGATACAAGAAAGGGACTATTGATAGAGGCCACCAAGACACCTGTGACTCCTCTGAAGAAGTTTCAAGTATCCCCAGTTGAAATGAGTGAGACTGTGCATATAGCAAGTATTGCCTGGGCTCTTCACCAGTCATAGCATCCAATCTGATGACCAGAAAGCTCAATTTTGGTCTCATCAGACCATAGAACCATCTTCGAGTTGACTTCATAGTCTCCCACATGCCTTCTGACAAACTCTAGCTGAGAGTTAATGTGAGCTCTCTTTCTCTTTGCCTCTCTCCCGTAAAGCTTTGAATGGTGAAGACCCTTTCTCCGCTTTCAGATGAGCCATCAAATAGCTCAGAGACAGCAGTGTCTCCACTTCCTGCATTGAGTGATCAAGGTGAATCTCTCTCCACCCTCACCATGTTCTACACAGGCACCATTTGAGAATCCTGACCAGCTGCGTCACTGTCTGGTGTGGAAGCTGCTATGTCTGACAGTAAGAGCTTACAATGAGAATCCAAGAAACAGCTCGAGCACCAATGAGTCCAGGAGAAACAATATTATACAGTAGATGTATGTAGTGTTGTTTGGCAGAATCCCAAAAATTTAATTCAAATAATTCAAACACATGAACACATTTTTACTTACTAAACACCAGCCATAAATAAAGATGAAATGTGCTGTTATGAAATCCTTAAGGGTGAGAAGAGTAAATGCTGCTATTTACTGAAATGTATATTACTAAAAAGTCACTTACATATGTTTGTGAGTGAGCATGAGTGCTGATGATTGTTAAACTGTGAAAAAAAGATAATGGATGCATTTACATAAACCGCAAATGTAGAAAATACATTATCTGCTTCTCTTTTTTCTCCATCTAGTTGTACAGGGATGAAAGGGAGGTGGAGGGAAGAATAGGAGAGTGGCAAGAGAAGGAAGATATTAATTAAGCAGGGATTGTGCATTGACTCTGCCTTGTGCATAAGACAGAAGGTTAAGCAAATGCCAGGGCAGCGGTGTCACTTCAAACAATGACTATTAGCTTTGGAATCAGGCTCGTGTCTGCCGAGGAAACACAGTCTATTCAGACTGTTGATTGCTGGCTGGCACCGTGTGTGTATGTGGTGGTAGGGGGTGGAATGGGGGGAGGGGGGGGTCATTTTATTTCAATCTGTGGTTAAATTAGCCAAAGGCAGCAGAGGTTGAAAACACACAATTATTGGTGCAGGGCTGTCGAGGCAGGGGCAACATTCTATAAAATGATAGTGATAAATAGAGGGGTTGATGGTGACAGTGGAAGGGGGTATGCAGGTTGGAGGGTTTTGCAAAGAAACTTGCAATCAGTGAAGCAAGATATGACTTTAGACCCTACAGCCTTGTTTCCTATGTGACCTACAGAGGCCTCCAACATGGACAACAACATACAGTAAAATCTTGTTTGATTTTGATGCATCAATCTGCTCCTATGTCCAGATAGAATACATAAAAAATACAATAAAATAAGACATAGAAGTGTGGCTGCATACAAAGCCAGTATTTGAACAACACGTCCTAATTTGTGTTTGGTTTTGCAGGAAAAAAAAGTGTGTGATACACTAGAATAAAAGCTAGTCAGATTCTACTAACTATATGAGGAAATGCATTCCTCAGTTTGACTTTCTCAGTGGGTAATCTTAGCTAACATTAACTAAATTAATACATTTTGCACTAATGGTAAATGTAAAACTAGTACACTAGAAAGTAAAAAGTCATTTCTGTAAGTTACAAATCACAAAATTCATACTTTACTTATTTGAGGTCATTTAATACAGATTCATGTGTTAACTTAGTATATTTTAAATCAAGTCAAAAACTGTGGTTTCTGAGACTCTTGTTTAAACTCAGATGCTGAACTATGGATTTAAAGTCAGATTTGAAAAGCATGGGTGAAGGTAAGAATGTAGGCAGACTTTGACCTTCTTTTTACATGACCGTTTGTTACTTTTTATACAGTGTATGAAGTCAGTTGCAAGACCATAAATGCTTTAAAGAAGAAATTGTTGGAGAAAAAGTCATTTTACATCTCATCTCATGTCTACTTTCAGCTGAATGAGAAAGGGACATTAATTTAAAGACATCAATGTCCACATTCTGGCCAGAAATGATCAGTAGTTGTACGGAGAAGTAAAGAATGCTTTGCTAAAATGCTAGACATGCACACAAAGGCAAACAATAGCTCAGCTTGTGAATAGAAGAATAATAGAAGAAATATCTAATTTCTAAGATATTGTAAATCATTTGTGGACATATGGAACTTCTGGGACTAAAAACTAACTAAAAACAATGCAAGGCAATGCCATGGTGTTCTGCATGTAAGTCCGGGTAAAGTGTTTTGAACTGTATGGAAAACTCAGGTAGAACATCAGTGAATCTCTTTTCTACAAAACACAATCAGAGAATGGCTGAAACAGCCAAAACAATCCCGAAAAAAGTCATTATATATCGATCAAATCAAATGATATAGCTAAAATGACATACAAAAAACTAACTATATAATTAACTATCCATAACCAACCATAGCTTTTCCTGTTAAATGACACAAACCACAGGAAAGAATAAGTGTTCCAGGCTATTGACTTGGGGGGCCACAGTGAGATTCCTAAACAGATGCCAATCACCTGCAACCTAATAAGCCGTCTACACACGTACTTACACATAACCTATAGAGGAGCAGACGCCGGCACACTTAGCCTGAATCGCCACATCAACATGACAAAGAGAGTGGAAATAAACAAACCAGCAAAGCGGAGAGAGCCTAATGTTAGGGGCCTCTTTTGTATTGAGAGAAATTACAGAAGCGTTTGATTTGTGCCGAGGTGTCGTCCTGAACATATGGCGTTTTAATTCTTGCCGGTCTCATCTGGATAACTCAGGGCCCGGCAAATCTCTCACCACCATCAGGGAAATATGGGCACAATCGGAATGCTTAACAGCAAAGGGCTCCAATTTCCCACCTTAATGGGCATTCTCATCCCATTTTTCCCCCTCGCTTCTTCGCTCTCTTTTTTTTTTTTTTTTCTTAAATCCGAGCCCTTGTTTGTTTTTCTTTTTTTTCAGCTTTTTTTTAAAAATCATTCTTTTCACTCCTTCTGTCTTCCCCGCTTTCCTTATTTGCATTGATTTCCCCACTTAGAGGTAGAGTGGACTCAGAGGGAAAATAGGCCTCCATCAAAACACTCTCTCTCTTACACAGACAACCAAAAACCACACACCCGCACCCACCTACACACACACACACACACACACCTGACAGATAGAAGAAGACTAGCAGTGTGCAGAATATGTTTGCGGCTGTTCATTTTTTTAATCGTCTGATGCCTTTTGTGTGGGCTGACAGCTCGAGACGAGTGACTAATAAGTCCAGCCCTGGCGCTGTCCTGCTGGGCTGAGCAGTCTCTTTATACATATACACATACACACACGCACATGCACACACACATACATACATTCTCACATACACACAAAATAAAAGCCCAGACCCTCAGCTTGGCTTCATATCCCAAGCACACACACAGTTTCTCACACAAAAACACACACACAGTTTCTCACACACACAGGCCCCTAATCATCCTGGTGTCTAGCACTCCGCTGGCGATCACCACTCCACCATACTGCCATCATGGGCCAATTAAGTGGCCATATATCTGTCTAACAGTCTCCTCTGGCAGAATGGACAGTGGTGGAGTTGCAGTAGTAAGCCGCAACATGAGCCCACCCGCAGCTAGCAGTCAATTTGTAGCTTAAAGCCTAGTTGCCACAACACTCCAGCATTATTAAGGCTAGTAGCACTATTGAGGATTCTTCATTTTGTGTGTGTGTGTGATAAAAAGAGAGAAACAGAGAGGCAGTGCTTAGTGGAGAGGGCTGTGCATGCTTTTCTGTGTGTGCCCTAGGATGTATGCATGTTTCTGTTTGGTGTTTTGCCTTTATTCTTGTATGTGTCTATTCACTGCTTATTGCTTTTCTTGAGTATTTGCTTTTCATGTGTATTTAAGATTGTGTGTTTGTGTGTGTGTGTGTGTGTGTGTGTGTGTGTGTGTGTGTGTGTGTCTGTGAGAGGCTCCTCCACATTTGTAATGTGTCCCTGTGTGTCGGCCAGTATCCATTTGTGCCTTCACATATGTGTGCACATGCACAAGAATCAAACCTCATAAGTCATCAAACAAACATCCACCGGGCTCCTTTTGGGAATGACCCAGTTGTTAAATCGGGCTGCTCCTGCTGTCACCTCACAATGGGGACGGAGCCACATTTTGGCCATAGCCCATCCAGTCGGTCGAACTCTCGGAGCAACCGCATCTGGCATCGTGTCGGAGGACTCAGTGGAGGACCAGTGGTGTGCAAATAATGGCTAATGGTGCATTCATGTGCACGCCGGCTGTACTTTTCAGCAAGTTTTGAAGTGGAACACAGTTGCGTGTGTATACAATTTTTGGGAGGAAGTCAGGAGGAAAAAAACTTTTCAGCACATTTCAGGCAGCTATAGAATGAGTAGAGACAACAAGGGTTAGGGACATCACAGTTTGATCCACAGTCGGATGGATAGTGTTAACAGTCACTTTGATCAGTGCAGCAACCTCACAGCTTAGCTTCTAATGTGTGATTGGTGTGTAACTGTTTCTTAAGTACACAACTGAGGTGTTTTCTAATTGTATGTGAAGTGAATTGTCTCCAAGCTACCACCACACCGCATCTGGTCTGAGTGAGACGACTGGCACACTGAGAGTAAGTGAACTGGCACCAGAAATCCCTTCTTTGACTGATCTCACTAAGAACTTACTAAGTCTCCAGTTATTTATGTTGTCTCTGAGCTGTTTCCTTCTTACTCAGCATCAAAGCTTTCAGCTGTATCTCACGTGCCTTCATTCAGAGATAGTATCTGGCTCAGACTTAACCTGATTCTTAAATCATGCCTGGTTGCTTAAAACTCAGTTTTTTATGTGCGAGTGCATAAATTTACATTTAGATTCAGATTCCCTATTTGTGGAGCAACTTTGCCTTTCAAAATAAGGAATTTACTGCAGTCTAATGATTCATAGAGTATGGCAAGGTGTCTTTTAAAAAGAAGACATGGAAAAAGGCCACAGGAATAGATAAGACATGAAAATAGAAGGGGGGGGGGGGGGGTGAAGTAAGGCCCAGAGTGCTCTAGAAGTGATTATCCTAATTTAGCAGCTGATGTAAATCCAAATGAAGTCACGTCAGGAGTCAGAGTACGGACACAACACAATCACCCTGGGACTCCCCATCCCATTCTCTTTTTCTCCCTTTTTTCAATCCACCCCCTCTCTATCTCCGTCTCTGAGACCGTGCTTAAGGCTCCTGAGAAGGTAACCTCAGCAACACCACACGCAGCAGGGACTAACAGAGGTATTACTGTGCTTAGTATTGCTTTTTGGGTTGGGCAAGTGGGATTGGGTGATGGGAGAACAGGAAGCGAGGAAAGGAGGAGGTGCAGGAGGTTAGCGAGCCTATCTGGGCTCACTGACAAACACCGTTGGACTCATATTCCCATCTGGCTCCCAACAGATCGGGACGGCAGGGACATGGCAACGGTTTTCTTGGTCCCAGTGCTCACAGATGACTAAATAAACCAGCAAACACAGTGTTTGTACCGTGTGTGTCTGCAAATCTTTTCTAACTATTAAATCATATAATCAAACACAGATAGAAATGCATTTGAAATCTGTATCTGATCTGAATTTTATATTGGGTTATATTCTGAATGTGACCAAGCATTTTGAAGCTGCCAGACCTCTCAACCTGACAGCATGTATTCTTATGTTTGCTTGGGTTTTTTTTTTTTTCTGTGGCCATTGTGGTTTTGTATTTTATAGTTCACAGTAAGTAAATAAGTACAAACAAGGAAAAATGCAGTGCACCGGGGTTACACATACACCACAAACATAAATTCATTTCCTCATACAACTGATTAACATCATGCAACATATTTAAATTCAATCTGCTAATTTCATTTTGAAAAGACAACTAAAAGTGAAGCCTGTGCTCAGTGTATAGCTACAGTATTTATTGTGTGTGCATGTGTCCACGTGACTCCACTGGCGTGGAGCCCCGGGCCGACAAGTTGGTGCAAGGTTGCAGCTCCTTGCACTAGTGGTCATTCATCACTAGGAAAGCTCCAGATAACTCCAGCCTTCACCAGCAAGTCAGCACACGACCATCTGCTGACCTGGCTGCCAAAACATTTAACCATGATGCAGCACAGGACCAGGTTATATGTGCCTGTGTCTGCGTGTGAGACAGTGTGGTGGGGGCTGTGAGCTCAGTCATGCTATAACCCTGGCAAAGGTGATCTCCGGTCCATCTCTCCTGTTAAGTGCCCCCTTCAATGACCAGTTGACCTGTAGGCCAAACAGAGACTTCTCCAAGGGCTCAGACTCCCACTTCCTCTGCGTTTTGCGTGATGATACACACACAAAGTCGAAATATTACAGTCTATCACTTCTCACACTACAGAATCTGCAATCCTATCTCACACCACTGTTCGACTGCCACGTTTGGAATGTTGCGCAAAGCTTTTTTCAGCTTTCAACCTTGACGTACAACCACCTACGACTTCCACACATACCCCACCCTCCGCCCCTGAAGGCCTCTGTCTCAGTCTGAAGAGGAGGAACAGCGGGAGGGTGCAGAGGAGAATAGAGGGAAAGAGACTGATGAAGAACTCTTTTGATACACCGCTGCAGGCAAAGGACGAGAAAAGTGATTGAACCTTGATGAGAATTATTTCAAGGGGAGCGTTCATTTGCAGCAATGGACCTGCTGCATGCGTGGGGGAGTAAGGAGTCCTGTACATATGTATGATCTGTGCTCCACTGTGATTCAGAGTTAAAGGGAAGCACAAAGGAACAGTGGGTTTCCGTGATTTATTTCTTTTAACCTTCTCTTGACACGCCCTGTGATAATTTCACATTGTATAAATGATCAGTACACTTTAAAGCATGAACAGCTTTTCTGTATTTCTATGTACACAATATCTATCTAGGAGACATAGATAAACCAAAAAACATTTACACACTTATAATAATGAAGATATTGTGCGGCCTGGTGGCTCGATGGGATAAGAGTCAGACTGGGTTGCAGAAGGTCGCAGGATCGAATCCCTAGCCCATACCAGGTGTGTCGTTGAGCAAGACACTCAGCACTAGCTCATTGTAAGTCGCTTTGGATATCTTTGTATGTTTCTAATGTATACACAATATCAGTCACACCAGAGAGACATACAGGTTATAAGAAGGATCTGTGGCTGCCATCTGCAGTCTAAGAGTTTACAGTGATGCTAGCTGCGCTGTGAGGTTGTATTTTGGTCTAGTATAGCTTGAGGTTTAAATGTTGACACCCGCAGGAAAACACAATGACATGATCCTGCCCACAAAATGCTTTGGTGAAAGTATTTAATTTTTGTGGGCAGCACTGGATAAATAAAACATTTTGACCTAAATGGCGCTAGATGAAAAATGAGGGGATCAACACAGTAAGCGCAATTCATGCTCATGGTGGAAATATTTGTACCACAATCTATGACAGCATGTTCAGTAGCTGTGTAGTAGGATTAATGAAAACTTTGATCTGACACTAAATAAAAGAAAAAACAAGCAGCTGCACCACAGGAAACAAGCAAAGGAGAAATGGTATACAATTTCTGCTTCTCTGCGTCGTTTTCAGTCATGGTTTCGTCATACAACAATCAGTAATGGGGGACCAGAAAATTGAATGACTTTATCCATCTAGACAAAAACAAGCCAAGCTGGTGATCTGAGATTCATACATTCCAGAGGGCTTTTTAGAAGAAGTCTGTTTGAGGGGGAGAAAATATTTGTATTCCATCAGTGCAATCAGAGCACGGAAATCTAGAAAGATGCACCTGGTTTCATGTAGACGTAGACTTAGACATCAAAAGACAATCTTAAGTTGGCATCAAAGGACAGATCAGAGAATCACAAGTTATTGGGATTGAGTTCATGAATGTCAGTTCAAAATTTCATCAAAAAGTTGTTAAGATATTTCTTTCTTGATCAGAGTAATGGACTGATACAACTTAACCTGTGGGTATCTTAAAAACTGTTTGGCCACTAGAGGCTGGTGCTAAATACCTCATAGGGACATACAAACAAAAAAATCAGTCTCAAGGATATAGTCCACACTGCAAGTACATTAACTGTGTATTTATATGTGTACTGCAGAGTTTAAGACTGTTATTATTGTTCACTTTATAAAAACAGTCGGGTATTGATTTGGTATACTTGAATCACGGAGCCTGAAAAACAACAGTAAACACAGTGTATCGATGTCATGTTTCTTGTATCGAATTCCACATGAATGTAATAGTTACGTTGCACATGGAGCAGAACTTGATCCACCACTATCTATTAACAAAAAACATTTCAAAGCCCTAAAACAAACAAGAGCAATTAATTTTACACTGCTTTCACAGCATGCGTTTGGCAGGTTGACAGAATCAAGACCATTCCATCAGACCGCTGGTGCGGTCAGATGTGTGTGTGTGTGAACACGTGTCTGTTTGTGCATGTCTGTGTATGCATAGGAGACAGGGTTGGGTATACAGAATGCCATCTGGCAGTGGTGCCTCAGACTCAGCGCTACCCGTCCCCGTGTGTCGGATCAGAACTGCCGGATCACAGATCCAGATCACTGCACAAACCAAACATCACCAAAAATAACCACACATATACATCACATACACAATCAATCCACAGATGTTTGGAGAGAACACACTAATTGCAGTCTGTGGTTGTCAATCAAACTCGCTTTTTTTTCCTCTCCCCTGTTCATCTCATCATTATCTTTTTCTTTCATGGTGTCTGTCCTCCCTCAGCGTGCCCCCCCCACCCCCCACCCCCCACCTCAGATCAAACTGAAGATGCTCAGAGATGTTCATTAATGCTGTAGAAGACACTGTGGCTGTATGACAAGCGCACTGTCCCAGTATGAAAACTACAACTGGTGCTGTTAGCCATCAATATGGCCTTAATCAATGGGCGGCGCTGCTTCAGAGAAAGCTGAATACATAGGTAAGCTGTGTATACATTCAGCAAGAAACGTGTTCATACATGTTCATACATGTTGGTTAAAAACAATGCTGTCAACGTTTAATTAAAACATGTAAATCTTTTTCGCTGCTGTATTTACATCTAATCTGAACAGCCCCACCTGAAAACGGGAGAATCACATCAAGAACAGGTGTTAATGTCGGATCATCTGTTTTAGAGAAATTGGAGAAAGTGACGGATGTGTCCAAATGTTAAAGAACTTGGATCAGGACCAGTGGCTGCAAAAAAGGTTGGGACACCTAGTAATGGTAACACTGGAAAAACCTTTAGACAGCAGCTAATAAAAATTCACTGATAAGACTTTCAGTGTAAAATGAAGACCAGGCAAAACATGCTGAAGGTTTACCTCCAGTCTCCTGGATTTGTTGCATCAGTGTGGTCAGTAGTGTGAGGCTTCCTAACAGACATGGCAGATACAGTATTACTGCTTGTTTCATACTCATGGAAAAGCAACTCAAACATTGGAGTAACAGAAAAAACAGAACTAAGTAGTTCTTCTAAATAACTTAGAGACTAAATTCTAGGGCTTCTTCTCTTTCCTTCAATTTGCTGGCTGTAGTGTCTGGTGTGTAGCACTGTCAAAACAAATTAACAACCCTTAATGCAGAAGGTGCTCTAGTCAAAACAACAAGACTCTCTGGTGAGCAGCTCCCAACTGTCCCTCAACTACCTCCCTCCCTCCTTGCTTACATTTTTCTTTTACACACACACACACACACACACACACACACACACACACACACACACACAGCTGCTTTTCACAGGAAGTCAGTCTTGTTTGCTGGAACAGGTGCGAGGCAGCCGAAGACATCTAACTGAACTCGCACAGCATCTTTGATTGCAGGGATATTTTCAACTTGTTTATCTTTAAGCCCAGGTCCCTGATGGAAATAATTCTGCTTTTTTCCTTTCTGTATTTTTCAAGCAGTATTATGTGAAATAAAAAAAGAGAAAATAGTCTGTGTAAAACATAAGCAGAAAGCAATACTTTTGCTAATTATTTACCCAGACAGAGTCGTGCTGTTGTAATGCATGCAAAATGTGGTTTGGCATTATCTAAAATTAACAAAGTCTTCCCTAATACCATGTCATCTAGATGACATATCTATCCGTATTTGGTGTTAATGGTACTTTCACAGATTTGTATGTTAACCATGCTATGTGCACTTATGTACCCTCATACCATTACGGATGCTGGCTTTTGAACTGTGCTCTGATAAAAAGCTAGATGGTCCCACTCCTCATTAGTCCAGAGAATACAGTGTCCATAAAGTTTTTCAGTTCACCTTAGTCCATTTTAAATGAGCAGTGGCCCAGAGAAGGCGGCAGCGTTTCTGGATATTCTCCATAAATCATGTTCACTGACAATTATTTTCTTAGGTGTTTCTGAGCCGTGCACTGATTTCCACTACTACCCTGTTTGGTTTTTGTCCTTGTCACTTGTGTAGAGAGATTTTTTTCTAACATCTGAGATCTTTGTCCAGAGGAGCGCTATTATAGGAAGAAACTGCGCCCTAAAGCCTCAAGGCTCCCTGCAGTGGGCGAGTGGCAGATTTTTATATACAGGGGTAATTTTTCACCTTGACTTGATAGTGTTTGTAAGGAGGGCAACAGGAAACAGGATTTTAAATGATTTGTAAATCATCTCATTGCCTTTATTTACATTCTACAGTGTCCCAACTACATAACAAGAATCACGGTAGGATTTAGGCAGATCAACTGGGTGAGAACATGTAAAACCTACAGTTAAATCGTTGTGATCTTTTCGCTTCTTGAAATAATTTTCTTGAGATGGAACAATTTTTCAGAACATGTGATCTAACACAAACAAACGAGACAGTTGAAGACGAGTCAATGACATGTCTTAGCCTGTCTGGTCCGCAGTATGTTTGATCAAGAGATAAAAGGTAGATGACCAGGACAGATACCCTTCTCTTCCATTTTGCTTAACCCTACACATGCAATGAGAGTCGTTCGAAGGTAGAAGTAAAATAATGTTTGTCAGTTAGCTGTCAACTGTTGCAGAAGAGTTATGTCTATACAAATAATTCATATTATTGAATTATTTGTATAGACACATTCCCATGTGATTATCTAGAAAATAAATGTTTTGTATCATCGTGATTGTTATTTTATCAGTGTGAGTTAATTGTCTGTAGAGGTGTCAGATGTCATTACTTTATCTGTTTTAACCCATTCAGACCATTCAGCCACCAAGTAAAGACATTTCCCCTTGCTTTGTCTGGCAACACCTCCGAGATGCCACTGCTTATCAGTTGTTAAAAGAAATTGAAATACAACACAAAAAAGTGTGTCATTTGGTTTCTGAATTAGTCTGCATTTTTTTCAGAACAGAATTTCAGCAAATATATTTTTTGCTTTGGAATTTCAAATCTTCTTTGTTATTATCACTTCATTTCTTCCATAGTTTCCATCCTCCTTTATTATGTTATTCCTCCTTCTCTGCTCCCCTCCTCCACCCCTTCTTATTGCTGACAATTTCTATTATCAATTTCAATTATCTTTTTTTAAACTAGAAGAAATCATTGATCATCTTTTATCTGACCAAAATATCCAATAGAAGCAGAGCTGTGAGTCCCAGAGAATAGAGCATGCACTACTTAAAAGGTTCTTCAGAGTTGGTACTCACCATACAGTACTATATAGAACCTTTAGCATCCTTCTGTGATGGTACAAGCTTATAAAAAAAGTATTCTGATACTGTGTAAAGCCTCTGCTCAGAGTGTACACCTTCACATAGCATGCAGGGGGAGAGTCTGCTGCTTGTGGCTTTCCCTCTCTAATGCTCTGTAAACATTACACACATCAAGGCATCAAGAAATTATCGTCGAGCACGAGCGGTGGGATGCAGAATCAATTTGGGCATCTTCAAAAGCTCCACTTGAATCTGGTGGTGGGCGAGATGGTGCAGAGATGCTAATCGTCAAAGGGTCCGGGTGTAATGCCTTCCCTCCAATTCAGCGCGCCTGCTTCTGAAGCCAGCGTCTTAATTATCACCATAGGACATACATTACCAGACCAAATGCAAATGTCATCAAAATGACAATCGGCCTGCGGATGCCGTTATCACTGGGTGTTAATTGATCTTATCCTAATCACATTATCTAGTTCAAATAAGGTGCTTTAATAAGCAGCCCTAGCCGTTTAGGCCCTCATAAATATCCACTCAAGGGGGATATTTGTGCTGCTCTGTTGCTGTTACTTATTGCACATAAAAGTGGATAAAAAGGAGTTCTGCTTGGACGGGAAACTTCACTGCCTGTGGCCTAGTATCTACTGTCCTTGTATTTTGCATCATTCTATTCCAATTTTGTTTTTTTACTTTGTGTAAACCTGAAAAAAGTATTAGTTTCTTGAAAAGGAGCGACAGCACACAAAGTGTATCACCAATTTCCATCAGGGTCTAATTAATTAGGGGGGGGGCAAGATGGAGCCACACACTCAAATAAGGTGGCACATTTTGAAAATGAGTTACAGTGTGTTACCCTCAAATTTATGAAATAATTATAGTTAATTACAACTCAAAAAAGACATAAATTAATAGTAGTGGTAAACATTCGGGGAGAGGAAGGATTCTGTGCAGAGCTAATCTGCCTGGTTGCATTTGCTACAAAAGTCTAGTGTGAAATGTGAATACACTTTAAATTTCCACAGTAAATGATTATTCATTATTTGTAATGGTAACGAGTAATTTCATCCTCAGATTTGGTTAATTATCCTTATGCTGAAAGTTCTACATTCATTAATAACCATAAGCTAAATATTGTACCTCCCACTTTTTGACTCTCCCCCTGGTCAGGGATGCAGTTTTAGAACAGCATCTGAACAAATGTAAACTAGTCCTGTCATAGGTGTTAAACACAGTATTGCATCTGTAGAAAGTCTGCAAAGACTTGGTCTTGGTTTAACACCAATTGACTGTCGTCACCTTTGAAACAGTACAGACCATGCAGTGCACGTGTGTTCCAAAGTATTTTCCACAAAGTATTTTTTGAGTCCTTATTTTCTAACCAACCAAAGAAGACAGTCAGAGCAGTGACAATATTTCAACCTTTGTCTGGAATTCTTTAGAAATAAGAAGACAGGATACAACAAACTAGATCTGGAAAAATGACACTTGAATCTAGAGATCTTTTACATAGAAGAGAGAACTGTTACATAGGAACATTATGCAACCAGTATTTTTATTGGTTGGTTTCAGAAAAAAAGACCTTGTTGGACTTGATAATGAACAAAACTTTCATTTTAACAATGAAAATATGAGACAAACAATTCAGTGTTATTTCTTTAGTATGTCAGTTTTTAACTTGTTACAACATATATAAAAAAGTTATTTGGAGCAGATTACATTAATTATATTTAACCTGAGAAACAGGTTCACTGTGAGTGGTCAGATGGCTATTTGTACACTGTAAAAATAATCTTAATATATATATAAATATATATAAATATGTTTTTGAAACAGGAGAAATAGGAGAATCTGGTACTTATTAAATCCTCACAATCTCACGTTTTCATACTCACTACAAATTTCTCACTCAAGTTCAAGTATTAATTAATGCATTTTTGCAATTAGTGCATTTTAATGCACCATCATTTATTAGTATATATTTTGTACATCTGTAGTGCAATGTTAATAAAACAAAATTAAATAGAAATTATTTTGGGTTGTGAATAAAATGTTATATGTCTGCATAGTATAGTTTAAAATGCATTTATTGTAATTGTACAGAAATATACTGTGATCAATGTGTTTTTATAAAAAGATTTTAAACATTTTACTAAAGAACAGTTATAAGTTTTGAAAATGTAAAACTAACTTAACTAAATCGACCTTGAGAAACAAGTTTAGTAAACTCAAACTAGTAAGGTCATTGAAATCAGCTCTTTATTTGACACAAAGAACTTCCAGCTGCAGCTGCTGGAGCAGCTTTTTACCAAAATCATTATAAAGACAACATCTTATATGGATACAGAATGTATTCAGCACTAAACTTCATCATGGTTAGCATTTTTTTATTTTGTAAAACCATTTTAAAAAACACAGAAACTTGCCATTATTAAAACAGGCCTCTTTAAAGAGTTTACCACTCTCAAACAATGCATGCTGGGAATTCCATTAGGTTTATTTTATTGAGTTGAATGAACTCTCAAAGGTTAATTCACTGAACTCATCATTTCAAGTCAAAATATCTCGAGTCAGAACTCATGTTCACTGACTCAAAAGGGGTTGACAATTAAAACTATAACATACATATTATACAGATATAAGTTGAATAAACCTAAAGTTGTCAAAACCTACCTTTATATTAAGTTAAGAAAACCTAGATTCAACTAAATTTTTGTATAGTGTTTTAGAGTGTAAACATACACTTTTAACACATACACAATATCTAAAATAATAAATTGTGTTCTTATTTACCGTTTTTCAATTAAGGTTTAGGTTAAACAAGTTTACAAGTTCAGAAGTTTATTGCTGGATTTGTGCTAGACAAGCGCACATGGTCACTCTCTCTCACACACACACACACACACACTGCTGTAAATTATGGCTATATTAGTTTGTTCTTGCTCATCCTCCGCATCACAGAATTTCCAATGAATTCTTCAGAGACAGTATTAGAAACGCAGACAGAAGTTAATAAAAGTCTAATCAAAATAACTTTCAAAGCTTTGGCTTCGTTTTCTTTCTAAATGAGATCAAAGCAAGAGTCGAAACCATTTAAGAATTACCAAGATCTGGGAGACACAAACAACAGCAACAATAAAGAAGAGAAAAAAAAAATGCTGTGAATGGCCGGGCAACAAACAAATAAAATAATAAGAGAAGAAAAATCTACAGCAAAGAGGAGGGAGAGAACAATCCACCAGGGACACTTTTCCTTTATTGTCTTGCTCCTTCTTTCATCTTCTATATTTTTGTTTGTTTTGTTTATTTCTCCATTTGAGAAATAAGGTTTCTTGTGTGTCCAAAGGGCCGGGAGGAGGGTGGTGGTGATAGGAGGCGGGGGTAGCCTTCCAGGGGGGTCGGATTATTATTGTGTGTGTAAGAGTGTGTATGTGTCCTTGTTTGTGTAATTATATTCTTCACATTTCCATAACGAGGAAGTACGCCGAGTTATAATTGGCTTGACAATGTGAGTAATTGTTGATATTATTATTATTTTATATCTGTTATTCTGTCAGGTTTTTTTCCAGTATTCAGACTCGTCTTCAAGTTGGAATTCACATGCAAGGATGCATGTTCCCTGCTGCAGCGGTTAAATTCTAACTGGTATGTACTCACTCATTCTGAAAGCTTCCTTTCCAACTGACAAATATGTGTTTTTTTTTCCTTTTTGGCACTCAAGTATTTTCTTGTACTTTTGAACCTGCACTATTATGGCTTCTAGTTGCAGATCAAAGGTATAATTACATCTCTTTTCATATGTAGGAGCTGTTATTCAGAAACTGCCTCGGCACCTTCTCCGTGTTGCAGCAAGGCGTCCGCCGCGCTGCAGCCTTTTCACAGAGGTTGGCCGTACAAGAGAGAGAGAGAGACAGAGGGAGAGAGGGAGCCAGGGTCGGTTCGAGCACAGAAATAGAGGGAGGGTGAAGAAATCAATGTCAAGCTCCGTCTTCCTTTTCACCTTACACTTGGAGAAGGAAAGGAGGGAGAGAGGCTGTGGCTAAGGCAGTGGTGGAGGGAGGATGAGTGGTGGCACTGGAGGACACCTTAGGTCAATAAAGAATCAATCGGAGTGGGTGAAACTACACGCTGAGGATAAAAGACTGTGGAGTAGGCCTTGGCTACTGCATATTGTAAGGGAGGCTCTGGCACTGGCAGAAAAAGCAAACATGTCCAGGGGGTTGGTGTGCTACACTTCACGGCCTTGTAGCGCTTAATTGCTCTAAACTGTTTTCTAACCCAGCAGTTGGGCACGGAGCTGTTTGTCCACCTATTTATCACACAAGCTAATTAAATTTCCCATTTAATGCAATGGCACGTTCGCACCAGTTTGGATTCTACTCATTCACTGCAACCTCTAAAGTAAATAATATTCTGATCTTTCTGTTCAGCACAGGCCACAAACTTATATATAT
>JAUYWH010000007.1:2232457-2254752 GCA_034779795.1 Ctenopoma multispine | reverse complement strand
TATATTGTTGTATAAGTGTTTTGCATAAAAAAAACTAATCACACTAATTGTTTGTTATGCTTTACTAGGATAATTCAGTCATGGAGCTAACAAATTTCAGCTCACCTTTTCTGACTGAAGGATTAAAATAAAAAGAAGAAAAAAATGCAGTGGAAATATGTCAAATTCATTCTTCATTAAAATCGCAGCGGATGTGTTGTGACACCCCTGACACGAGGAAAATAACGAGGCAATGAAAGAATGATAGAAAACAGCCTTTGAAGTGTGGCGTTCCTATGCAGGAGCTTCTCTTTCTCCCAGCGAGGACTAAAGCCACCAATTAAGCAAATAAAGATATCAATTAAGTGGCGTAATTGAGATTGTGGAGATATATGAAAATGAATTTCCCAAAGGTGTCATGGGTAATGAGTTCCACAGAGGTATTAAAGGTAGGCTTGAGTCATAACCTCCATGAAAAAAAAGCTCCTTAAGCACATACACAAGGTGATATTCTTTATGCTTCCTCCTCCTGCTTGTTTATTCTGTGCCTGTCCGTCATTTTCCTGCCGCAATCTTTGCAGTGATACAAAGAGCCACATTTGATCAGGAGTGGAACAAAGAAGAAACTTCTTTACTTTAGCTGTATTAAAGAATCCAAAAATAATAATAATAATAATAATGTTTCTTGTATAAATTCATATTGCAGGCAGAGAGCAAACAGTTACCATTAACATGCAAAGGTTGAACTGAAGGTCTTGTAATTAGCAGAATATGTAATACAGTTAAAACAAGACAAGTGGTAAGGGAAAAAAATAACTCATCCCGTCTGACCTAGCTGAGCTACAGGATATGTTGATCTCTAGCCCCTGCAGCACACCTGTGTTTGCAACCTTCACCCTCTCTAGGTCTTAGGTCACCAGCGTCCAGAGTGGGCGTCTGAGTCAAGCTTTGTACACGCAAGCCTCCAGCAGCTTTGCACGCAAGAGCACAGTTACATATCAATTATAAATGTAAGCTGGGTCTTAGTTAATGACGTCCTCACGTAGCTTTCTCTTCAGAGCAATTAATGCAGCTCCTTGTGCTGGGGGGTGCCCCCATACATACAATGTCAGAGCCCCACTCCCACACAAGGATGCAGGGAAAACCTACGTGAGAACACACACACACACACACACATACAAAATGTACAATACACACACAGAACATACAAGCAGACAGACATGCACATACTTTTTAACACTGTTATGTCTTTAAGCGATACGATGGGTCGGGACCTGAAAAGGCTACACAAGTGAGTCCCTGCCCCATGCCAGCAATACTAGTTTGTACTATTAGTCATTAGACCAGGTCCTGGAGTAAAAATGGATCTTCTAAATTTGGGTTCCTGGGCTGAGGAAGTTTAACAACCACTGCACCATTATGCTGGAGGAGAATGGATAATGAGGACAAGGTTGAGAGACAAAGCACAGAGAAAAAGAAAATTACATAAAATATTGCAGAAATCTGATGAATTGCATTCACACCCTTCACCCATCCAACATAAACACATAAGATACACAGCGCTCCATCTCTGAAGACGGCCTCAGTGTTCTGCATATTGAATAAAACAATACCAGTTGGAGATCTATTTTCAGCACAAAACACACACTTAATTTCTTTTTCTTTCTCAGTACATCATTGCTAAGTGGCTGGCAATGCTGTAGTTGTATCGTGTACCACAAGGTCAAGGTAAGATTTGGCTAAAAACAAATACAACAAAATAAAAGCTGTATTGTGCCAAGCTCCACACTCATGAAGGTACAAGACAGAGACATTTATAATGAAGATACAAGACATAGACATTTATAATATAAATATCAAACATATGATTAGAACATTTTGATATCAGAGGCAGAAGATGTTTTCAGATCTTATATTTCAAATGTTAAAATATGCAGTACCACTACCTGTTATGTCAGTAGTGTCAGTGTATTACAATAATAATCCAAGTTAGAATTTTTTGTTTAAAGTCAAAATTTCAAGTCAGAACTCAACTGTTTTAGTTTTGTAATAGCTGATATAGTTACTACAGTATCATTGTAGATTGTATGCTATGCACTATTACTAGATGTGGAATACCTCAACATGGAACTTGGAATTACACAGTGTTTATGGATATTTGTAATTCGACATCCCAGCATCCATTAATAGATGTGTAGTAAACAACCAAGTGCTTCATTTTCAAGTCATCCTCTGATATGGATTTTGGTGTGGGAATGGGAGCTGGACGAGCACCCCCTGAAATCATGAAAAGATCAATTTGATCATATTGCCCGGCATGGAGCCTGTTCTCAGTAAGTGTGGACAATTGGCCATGAAGTGTCCTCTGGTTATGAAGTGGTCTCTGGGCAGCTCAGATTTTGGCAGAGAGGCCTGGCTTCACACAACTCGGCACAGCTTGCCATAGTTGACCAGCATCCCAGGCAGATGGCCAGTAACCAAACAGCCCTATTAGCATTCGGTCTGGATCAAATCAAATGCCCAGTGGAGATCTGTGGAATGGTCCTGGAATGGTTAATGGTAAGAAAGGAGTGGCTGGAGCCGGAGTTATGAACAAGACTGGATGTGGAACACATATATTGGTTTTTGCTGCTTTGGAACTGCTTCAGTAATTTAAAGTGGGATAGTGACTGAACTTCCTCCAGACTGACATAGGCATCGTCAAATGACTTACTACAGCATGTAATGCTCTTTATTCATTCAAGGTGTATCTGAAGATCACAATTAGAGCTTACCCTGATCATCTTTATCACATCACTGGGAGATAATTTTCCCCCTGTACTTCTATTACAGTGTCTTATTAACTCATGATATGGAACTATTACAATATTTATTTTAGGATAATCAGGTTTTTGAAAATAAAGAATAATCAGTATTTAGATGTTTCAGTTTTTGGTGCATCTGGCAACAAATACAGTACAGGCCAAAAGTAAATACTGATTATTCTTTATTTTCAAAAACCTGATTATCCTAAAATAAATATTGTAATAGTTCCATATCATGAGTTTTCTTTATTTTCATGACCATTTACATTGGGAGATTTCCACTGAAGGCATCAAAACTATGAATGAACACATGTGGAGTTATGTACTTAACAAAAAAAAGGTAACTTTACTTGAAATAACTGAAAAACATCTTTTATATTCTAGTTTCTTCAAAATAGCGGCCCTTTGCTCTGATTACTGCTTTGCACACTCTTGGCATTCTCTCAATGAGCTTCAAGAGGTAGTCACCTGAAATGGTTTTCCAACAGTCTTGAAGGAGTTCCCAGAGGTGTTTAGCACTTGTTGGCCCCTTTGCCTTCACTCTGCGGTCCAGCTCACCCCAAAACACACTGAATGAGAAGGTGTGTCCAAACTTTTGGCCTGTACTGTATATACCACAATCTTTATTCAACTTTTAGATCAAAGAAAGGCCAAAGATCAACACCTAGACTATGAATTCTGGGTAAAAGTAACATAACAAATAATAACAAAGCCATACAATCAAACAGCTACAACTAAGCACAATAGTTTGTATGACCTCTACTTCCAAAATCCAGTAATCTAGGTTTGTTAGCCTCTCTCAGTAGCTATGAACTTCTACAGTTCGAGACAGATATGTTTATGTAGTTTATGAAGCTTGGTGCACCACACAAATGTGGTAAATATGTTCCCTCAATGAACATGTTGAAATGCAACTAAAAATTTAACTACTGCTGTTATGGAAAAATTAAACATACTTGACGATGGTGAGAGGTGAAATAAAACCCATCAACTGATCTGTCTTTTAAAGGTTGATTTCCTTGTTAAGAAAGGCCAACAGTCGTGCAAAGTGCCGGAGCACTCTGCAGAGTGAAAAAGCAACATAGATAGTGTGAAACAAACATTTATAGCCCTGCATACAAGTGGGAGGATGTGACCCTGAAACAGTGCAGGGACAGAGAGACAGTCAGTCTGGGCTCCACTGGAATCTATCTACGTGGAACATACTACCTTTGACATGGTAATAAGACAGAAGATGATATAAGTACATGCATCCAGATGAACGTAGGAGAAGACAAAGCATATAGATACCAACTAAGCTAAAAAGAAAGAAAATATTCTTCACAGAACATCAAGGTTTCCACCACACTTATAGTCTGTATATTCTAAATTTCCATCACACTGCACATAAAGCCTGACTTCACCGCACTAAACTGCTGATGTGGAATTGTGCACTGGTTAATTGTTAGAGAGCAAACTGTCTGGCTAATGTAAATCCAGGTACATACACTATTTCCATGTTATTGGGGCATCATGATAGCTCAGTGGGTAGAGCAGCCGTCTTCAAACCTGAGGGTGAGAGCTTCGATTCCCAGTCCCAGCAAGCTACATGTTGAGGTGTCCTTGGACAAGCCACCGTTAACCTGACTCTTGGCGCCTCTCAGGGGCACAATGAAATTCCCAAAGGAAATCAATAAAGTATCAATTATTATTATTATTATTTTACCATATTTGTCACATGATAGATGATGACGTATGCTCCAGAGTGCAGTGGTGGGTCAAGTGTAGGCCTCACACCTATTGTTCATCCATCCAACACAACACCAATTAAAGGTTGTTGCAGCCTGTTTGCACCTCTTAGATTTTCTATTGCGGCTCCATAGACATACATTTACAGTTTTTCTTTATCTCATGGTGTTCCCAGTGTGTTTTAGATCTCACCTTTTGCCTGCCTGAACTGCTTGTTTTTCTCATACTGTTTTGCCCACCTGCTGATGACAAATGCTTTTAAGTTGTGTATTGGGTCTAAATTTGAACTTTGTTGTGTGTATTATAATTATGACACTACACTTGAACTTAATGATTTTGTCAATAGATTTCAGGCCGGTTCTCAGAGTGACGTCCATCACAGCTCCACTACAAGAATCTCTGTTCTAACCCCACACTACTCAGCCACCAGTCATGTGAGGACCATCTCAGCAGATCAGGTGAGGAGAGAACTGAACAGGCTTCACCCAACAAAAGCTGCTAATTTCAACAACTCTACTAGTAGTACTAATGGAGAGTAGAATAAAAAATGTAAAAAACTGAGCCTTGGATATGTACTCTAATATACTAAAGCAAACTACATGTGCAAGTGGCTGGTATCGTGTACAGGAACATCTGCACCGAGTATAGACTAGACCCACCCAAGTCCAGATGGGAGACTCTTCAGAAGGTCGTGAAGAACAACAGAGCAAAGATCCTGAGAGACTTCCAGAGCCAGATGACAGGTACATTGTATTAGATGGGCATTGTGGTAGTAGACAAGGAACAGAAGGCAGCAGCAGGGAGAGATGTAACAGTGACAAGCAACATCAGGAACAAGCTGAAAACTGAAAGCTGAAAAAAGTAGCAGGGTCTGAAAGAGGAACCAGAGAGAATGTGGGTAGTGAAGGCCACCCAGTGGTGGGGGGAGCACTCCATGCTAAGACTCCTCACCCGAAAGAGCGGCTCCAAAAAATCCCAGGAATAACATCAAAACACTCCAGAAGATAGCAGTGCTAGGTACAGCTAAGATTAAACTCCCAGGCCTCTGGTAGAGGACCTGATCTTGAGGAAAAGGATATATTCCACTTACAGGGGTGATAAGGGAATTCTTTCTTTTTTTACTATTAGTGTGTGACAAACTAAAAACAACGCTTAAACCTCCCGATAAAACAGCCCACTGTAAATTAAACCGCAGAACACGCAAAAGAAAAGTTTTTTATTCTGAAAAAAAAGAAGGAAGGGAAAAAAAAGCAGAGTGAAGAGAGACAAAATGGGAAAAAGCTACACTAGGAGAAAGTCAGTGACCTGTCATATTTCAGCTATCCTTGCCTCTCTCTCTCTCTCTCTCTCTCTCTCTCTCACACACACACACACACACACACACAAAAACAGGGGCAACATGCCCGTTAATCTGAAATGATTGCATGTCCACTTACATAAATTATGGACTGTGGTGGATGCATTATTTACTCAGTAGAATTAAAAAGGCATGCCAGGTTGCTGGATGCAATCACAACATTACGAAACACACAAGCACGCGCACACACACAAAAAGAATTCCTCATAGACAGGAAGATTTAATACGAATGTAGCCACTAACACAAACTCTTATTCTCTATAAACCTCTTCCTCCTTCATCTTTCAGTCTTTTCTTTCCTATGTGCAATATTGTCTTCCTTTTCCCCTCCACTGGCTCCATTCACTCTATGTATTTGTTATTTATTCATCATTTACTTCCTTTTTTTCTCAAGTCCCTGCTTCTTATTTTACTATTTCTCTCATTTTTCATTCATGCTTTCCTTCCTGTTTTTCTTTACCTCTCATTTCCTATTTGTTTACTCGTCTTCCTCATTTTTATTTTTTATACTTCCTCCTCTTCTTTTATAAGTTTTCTATCCTCTGCTACTTATCGCCTTCTCTTGTTTGCATCTTTCATATCTTTTTCTCCTTCCTCCATATATTTTTACTTATTCATATTACTTTTCCTATCTTCCCACTTCTGCGACTTCCTTTTCCACAGATCCTTCATCTTACCTACTAGTTCTTCTTCCTCTCATCCCTACACTCTTTCCTTTTCTTTCTCTATCAGTTGCATTCTTTTATTTCTGCTCTCATTCATGCATTCTTGTCCTGTCTTTTCTCTCTCTACATGCCTAATTTGCCTTCCTCCTGCTTTTCTTTTCTATTCATTCTCCATTCATGTCAACTGTACTGTGCGTCCCTCCACTCATTCCACTATTTCAGTTTATTTATCTTTTCTTCCCTCCTGCTACTGTTTGCTGGATTACCCTTGTTCCCAGTCAGGTCCAGTTTGCCTGTGTGCTCCCTCTGCATTTTACATCAGATGAGATGGGAGCTGAAAGGAGGCCTGCAAACAGTGGGTATGGACTGCAATAATATTTTGACAAGGCACACTCGTAAAATAAGCCAAGGGAGGATAAAATACACAAAAGAGAAAAAGAGACACACACCTAGGCGGATGTGAAGATTGCAGAAAAATACACATTTTAATGTTTGTGACAAACAATGTGTATATACACATACATATTCTGAATGTGTGATTATAAAAACACATTTACAAATTCATACATTTTTCTGTTGCTCATTATTACATCTTCACATTGAGCAAAGTATTAAATTTTTAATTCAGTGCCTCTATTTATTGGCTTTTTCCAATAAATGTGTTCTAACTTCAAGAAAAACCCAGGAAACCACAGTTGTTTGCGTTGCCATTCATTCAAGTAAGATTTGCTTTTGTCAGTCTCTGCCTTTGAGTTTGGGTGTAAATTACAGAAAATTTAGTTCTAAATTTGAAATCACCATGTAGTCCCAAAACAAGCCAGTAGTGAGTCAATGAAACTATGAGTTTAATGGTATATGGCATGGCAGGCATTCTCAAAGGGGTGTTAGATCAAAGCAATTCATTACTTTTGTGGCAGAATCAAAATAGTAAAACAAAATAAAGAGAACACAAAAATAAGACATCCTAGATCTGAATGATAATAAAAATATTTTTATTAAATACTTTGTTCTTTACATAGTTGAATGTGCTGACAACAAAATCAAACAAAAATTATCAATGGAAATCAAATGTATCAACCCATGGAGGTCCGGATTTGGAGTCGCACTCAAAATTACAGTGGGTGGAAAAACACACTACAGGCTGATCCAACTTCGATGTAATGTCCTTAAAACAAGTCACATGAGGTCTACCATTGTCTTGCATTAGGAAGAACCCAGGGCCAACAGCACCAGCATATGGTCTCACAAGGGGTCTGAGGATCTCATCTTGGTATCTAATGGCAGTCAGGCTACCTCTGGCGAGCACATGGAGGGCTGTGCGGCCCCCCAAAGAAATGCCACCCCACCCCATTACTGACCCACTGCCAAACTGGTCATGCTGGTGGATGCTGCAGGCAGCAGAATGTTCTCCACAGCGCTGGAGGACATTTTTGCAGGGCTTAAGTGTTCCCTTTAATATTTTGAGCAGTGTATTTTACAGTTCTGGTTGCCTTTTTTGAGCCTCCAAATAGCCATAAGGGTGGCCAGCTGTGGCACACCTCCAAAATCTAATTGGCTACTCCTGCTAAAGTTAGAAGGTGATAAGCACTCCACTTATAAAGTAAGGGCAGAAAAAGTCATTAGCATCATAAATACATAGAACATAATATCGTATTGTAAAAATCTATTCAGTTTCTGTCACAATAGAATTTTGGAGCAGTTGCGATTGTTTATTACCATTTATTCAGGACAATTTTGAGTTAAAAATACTTATAGGTGCATATCACATCACATTTCTTAAGAAACAGGGTATAAACACCTGTACTGTTTATTATATTGGAAAAGTTTTTTTTTTTATTTGGTAACACTGTAACACTATAACATCTGCCCAGTGTGTCACCCTTCTTTGAGTGTGTGCCCTCAAAGTTGAGTTTATGCTATATCCAGTTGACACATTAGAGCCAAATTATAACAGTCATGTCTTTCCTCTCTCCTCCCCTTAAGTCAGCAGTAAAGCCCAAATCAGTATGCAAAGTGTCACAGTGGGACAGCTCTTTGCAGGAAAACATACCAAGCTTTGCTGGAACTTTTGGACACCAAGCACTGCTTCCAGACAAAAGAGAGACCTCACAAAACACATAAAAAAAGAAATACAGAGGATATTACCAGAAAGGAGAAAGTCTGCTTCTCCTCACACACTTCCATCCAACAGCCTCAATCTTGGCTACAGCACGGTCGACTTAACACCTAAATATTGAACATGCCGACTATTCATGTAGTGTTATTGCAACGCTAATGCCCACAATCGTGGATTTTGGAGGGCTAGCCGGCCTTACAGCGCTGCCGCCGGCTGCTGAATATGCATGGTGTCGAGCGGGGGAGAACAGAGTGCCAGGCGAGACACAGAGGATTTGATGTTCAATAAAAAGAGAAAGCCTTTGACATAGAATACGAGCGGGGCCCAGCCTCAATATGAAAGAACCAGGAGGGGAATTAGATGGATGGAGAATTCCTTAAGAAGTACAGACAGAGGAGAGACAGAAAAGAGAGTTATGAGAAAAGGGAAAGGGGATATTTGAGTGTTTATGTGCATGTATGTGTGTGCGTGTGTTACAAGTACGCGAGCAAGTGACAGAAACACAAGCTAAGACGTGCACACACACACACACACACACACACACACACACACACACACACACTATTTTTGAAAGTGGAAACATTCCTCTCTGCACCCTCTTTGACAGAGTATGGATAATACAAAACTATGATACATCATAAGCAAGTCGTTGAAAAGTCTCACTGCAGCTGCTCTTCTTCAACTCTTTAAAAGCTCCGCTCCCAGAACTCCCCAACTCACGCATGGCTCCCACCAACTTTCTCCAAGCTTTACGTGGCTTTTAAAGATTACCTTTAAAATCACAGAATCACTTAACAGGCTCTTTAAATTATACAAGGCCTACAGGTCAACCTCATTACAGATGCCATTAACAACCAGGGACTGTGGCTGTACAAGGAAAGAGTTGTTTAAGGGCCACTAAGTGATATTGGGTAATTATTGTAAAGATGAATCCTGGCTAAATCGCCCAAATGAGACATTTCCTCATCCTAACAGTGTCACATGAAGTACAAAAAGAATTTTGCTTTGCAGGAAGTGATACAGCATGTGTTGCTTGTTAATATCAATGAGTGACAATAATTTAAGCATACAAGTGCAAGTATAAGACATGAACATTAAAAGGGGAAACTGTAGGTTTTATTGCTAGTATGCAGGCAGGTACAGTACTATACAATATTGCACCAGTTGCTTACCTTGTATATCGCAAGCTTTACAGCTCAAGTGTGAGATATCAAGAACAAAAATGAACTGCTGGACAGTCTGCTTTATTCAGTAAACTGTGTCATTGTGGAAATGACACTTTCCTATCCCACTGTATCAAATACTGATGTTTAGTCTGTTGGTGTCTCTTACCGATGCTAAAGGCACCCTCTGGCATCAGTATTTCATGCCATATGAATGAAAGCAGCTGCATGACCTGTAGTCAGTGATCAACAATGCATTAATAGGCATGAAGGCAACTGGGTTACAGTTAGGCAGAAAATTTCCAGCCCTCAAAGTGAAACGAAAAATATGAAAAAATAGTACTTCCTTGAAGTATCTCTCATACTGGCCATCATGCATGTTGTTAATGCATCCAACCACCCTGTTCTCCTCCTCATGCAGCCTTTAACCAGCTCCTAGTTAAAGTTCGGCAGGCAGACACTCTCTCTACCTTTAAGACTAGACTTAAAACTTTCCTTTTTGATAAAGCTTATAGTTAGAGGTGGCTCAGGTGACACTGACCATCTCTTAGTTATGCTGGGGGACCTTCCTGATACACTGGGCTCCTGTTGTCATCTTCTTTTCTCTCTCTCTCTCTGTCCATTATTATGCCATCATTCCATGTTATTAACTTTGTGTCTTCTCTCTCCCCTAGCTGTGCTTCATCCTCTCTCTCTCTCCCCCTCCCCTTTTCTGCAGGTGTCTTTGACCTCAGAGTTGTGTGATTTCATTTTGCAGTCGCTAGTCCTACCAACTTGCCCAGTGCCTCAACTGCTGCTCCTTGTTGCTGTTATGATCTCTGTTGCTTTCTGTTCTTTTCTCTCTTCTCTGTCTAATCACCCCAACCAGTTGGTCAGATGACCGCCCACCCTGAGCCTGATTCTGCTGGAGATTTTTTTTGTTAAAGGGAGTTTTTCCTCTCCACTGTCACCTAGTGCTTGCTCAAGTGTGGGTTGTTTTGTTGTTGGGTTTTCTATATAGTTTTGTATATACTTATATTTTGCAAGGTCCTAAACCTTGCTATGTAAAGTGCCTTGAGATAATATTATATACAAATTGTCAGGCTTATGTATGGCGGACCCAGGATTCACTGACACACACACACAACTGACTCGGATTCAATGAGAAACAGAAAAACACAGGATAACATTAAACTAATGAGACAACAGAAAATCACTCCAATCGGAGGACAAAAACTACAGAAAGCCAATTTTGAACAAACAGAAGCCAAAACCCAAGACGCCAGGAAACATGGGGAGACATAACTTATGCGGAGCTGGAACAAACACGCAGAGAGGGAAGGAGGTGAGCGGGACCAAGGGCAAACCAGATGCAGCGAGACAGCAGGGCGGCCGGAGTGGTAGGTGCAGGTACGTGAAAGGATAACAGGTGAAGGGGAGCAGGAGCGGAGTACGGGCGAACTAGAGATAAGTGACAACCAGCGGTGCAACAGTTGGGAGACGGAGAAGTGGGACCAACAGGTAAGTAGACAGAGGCGGGCAGACAGCGTGACAGGATAAGGGAACGGGAGAACAGCAGGACAGATCCAGACGGAACAACAGGATTGAGGCGGCAGACAACAGAGCTAAGGAAGGGGAGAACAGATGATGCAAAACAGGATCAGAAATGGGAGAGCATGACGACAGGACCAAAAGCGACAGCAAGTGGTGCAAAACAGATAATCCGGCAGCGCGTGAGATCAGATCAGGTAAGTGGTAATAAGTGAGAGTGATTGGGAGCCGGACGTGATCAGGTAGAAGGGTAGAAATGGCTGTGAACAATCGGGGTGAGTGCAAGGAGGGGGGCTGAAAACATGAACGAACGAATGAGGACGTGACGAGATGAGTGGAGGTAAGCAGGAAAACAGGAGGAAACACAAGACAATAGAGAACCCAAAACAATAAAACACCGGGAGACCAAGCCAAACAGAGCTGAACCGTGACACAAATAAAGATGAATTTAATTTAATTTTAGCTTAAAATAGCCAATTTCTGTTGGAAAATACTGATGCAGCTGGGTTTTTACTGTAGTCCATCGGTTCACAACCAAGGTTCTGAAGGACCACTGTCCTTCTTGTTTTCCAGCTTTCCCTGTCCTACCTACAGCTGATTACTTGGAATAGGTGTGTTCAGCCAATCAGAAGCAGATTGACGTCCCCATGTGGCATCATCTGACACCCTGGAAATGAGAATGAACTGGGAATACAATAGACTGGATCTGGGAAGCATCATAAATAGTTAGTCTACTCAGTATTTTAGTTTTATAGAGATGATAACTGTCAGATTAGGCAATCATAGAGTTATTCTTAACACAATTTGGTGGTGAGACCTGACAGACTACACAAGGCCAGAAACAGATTTCACTATTCAAAACTTAAACCATTAGCGTAATTCTTTGACTTTGCTCTGTAGTTCAGTGTCTTGGTGTCATGGAAGTTTCCTAGTTAGGTGAGAATAAGCCAAAAATTCAGAATGATCCAGGTGAAACAAAATAATGTTTGGGTCTAATGCTACATCACAAACATACATAGCAAGAACATACTGGATAACCAGTGTAAAAGAAGCAGAAGTGTAAAAGAAGAAGAAGAAGAGCACATAGTCATAAAAGTTAATGCAAAAACAGCGCTGACATTAATGCTCAGATTGACAGTGTATAATGCACAGTGATGGATGCAGAAAGAGACATCTTCTCAGGTCTGCAGGGGATGCCATGCGTGTGCTTTGGTTGGGGCAAGTTCCATATTAACTATGTTTTCCATTGCAATTAAGGCTTTGGCCTGATCCCTTCTGACATGGTAATTGTTATTTCAAACGCAGATTAATAAATCATGGACATCTAGTTAAGAATTAAAATAGGTCTCCAACACTGCTGCAGCCTGGGCTAACCCCCACAGCCCGGTCCCTATACACACACACACACACACACACACAACACACGTAAACGCTTTTACATGGACAAAGATAAACATATTGCACCCAACCTGAGCTCACACTCATGTATAGTACATAGAACCAGCAGAGATGCTGTACATATATGCAGATTTTCATTCATAATTTTAATTGGTGTGTTTGGGTATGTTTGAACATCGATATAAATGTCCCTTACATCAATGTGTGTTCTAGTAATTTTTTTAAAGGAATTTACTGCATGTTCACCTCACACTAAAAAGACTAAAATGTTTTACTCTCATCTCTATTTGAAAAATAAAATACTGAAGATTTGCCAGTATTTGAAGCTCGTCTGTGAGCGTGTAAGTGTAGCATAGCAGGGAGTAGAAGAGCACAGCAGGTCAGGAAGAGGGAGGGCTGGGTGTAGCAGAGCAGATCTTTAGTCATGCCAGCTGTGTGCCTGAGCTCCACAGTTCACCTTTATTGGTGAAACTTTACATATGATAAGGTGCATAGAAGGTTGAATCTGTGAGACGCACATAAATTGTGCAAGAGCAAGTGATAAAATATTGCATGGAGTCAACAAAATACAGTATAAGAATCAAAGAGAAAAGTAACAGTCCAAC
Organism: Ctenopoma multispine; assembly: GCA_034779795.1. Lineage (NCBI taxonomy): Eukaryota > Metazoa > Chordata > Actinopteri > Anabantiformes > Anabantidae > Ctenopoma > Ctenopoma multispine. The sequence goes on along the minus strand of JAUYWH010000007.1, from coordinate 2,241,407 downwards.
AAGTGTGTTTCCTGCTACAACACATGGAAATACAGTGTGTTTTAATTGTCTTACACAAATCCCTTGCTTCCTCTTCTGTCCATCCTTTGTCCCATTTCCCCTGATTCCCCCTCTCCTGTTCTGTCCTCCCACAAACTCTTGCTCTCTCCCGCCTCCATCGCTCTGTCGTCCATTGCACATGCGAGGACCTGGAAAGTGGAGGCCAAATACAAAATTTATGCTGAATAATGTGTATGGTGGTCACAGCATGGGCTGTCTTCTCTGTGCTGTCTCCGGAAAAACAGAAGCTTACAAACACACACGCACACAGGCAGACACGCACGCACACGCATAGTCTCCTGTGGTCGAAACAAAGCACTTTAGCTATCGCTATGGATTAGCCTGAGACCTGTAATGTACCTTTAAGTACACCGGGCCTTTTTTTAAGCTACAAGCCTCATGCACACACACATAGACAAAAGCACACACACACTTACAAATATGGCTATATTAGTTTGCTCTCTCTTGTCCTACTTATCACGTGCAAGAACATAAATAAGTACACAAAAAAAAAACAACAAAAAATTATGCATGCCTCTTCTGATGATCTGACTATTAGATCTGATATTTTTAGTGCTGCAGGTTCAAAAGTGCACTCTATGTCTACTGTACTTTATTTTATACTGAATTTAACACAGAAAAGTATAGATGATGCAAAACACTATATACATGTAGAGGGGGGTAGATGCCGGTTCTACCTGTCTGCTGATGAGATATAGAGTATTACTCAACGTGCTAATCAAGGCAGAAAGATTGTTCACACAATACAAAGACATTGAGGAAGATTTAAAAAAAATATTCTGATTGTGTATTGTGGGTAGAGCAGTTGTCGTCCAAACCAAGGGGTCAGCGGTTCGATTCTCAGTCCCCCCGCAGCTACATGTTGAGGTGTCCTTGGACAAGACACAAAAGCCCTGTAGTAGCGCTGACACAGGCCTAGCAGTTGTCCAAACAACACTTTACCCAAGGGTATCAATAAAGTATTCATTATTATTATTATGTGCAGTCCACCTTAACTGTCCATCCCTATGGTTTAATACAATCAGCAGCCTCCAGACCCTTGTAAATTCCTCCAGTCTGTCATTAGGGATATAACGGCTTCTCCCCAAGTGGCAGGTGTCAGTCAGTGCTGTGATCCATAGATTAAAAGATCATACTTCCTTTCCAGAACATAAGAACAGTCAAAGCCTAAATTATAGCCAATATCTACAGAAATACTACTGCTAGGCACTTACAGACATTTTACACCAGAAGCAAGATGTCAGTGGTGCATACAATAAGCGATTCAGAAGAGATTAACTCTGAGAGCCACCTGTCCAGCTCGTGTAATGGCATGGGGTTCTGAGAAAGTGTGTGTGATAGCAGCCGATGCTTGACTTTGCACACGGTCAGTGGCATCCAATGACCTTTCAAAGCACTGAGGTTGCTTCATGATGCAGGAGTAAATAAAAGAAAAATGCACCAAGGAGACTGCTGTCATGTATTTCCTGCTGCTTTATCACTCAGCTTCTGTGGCCTAATGCTTTATGGTTAATTGGCCACAATGAAAAATACTTTTAGTAAAACTGTGGTCACTGTTAAAGGTATAGAAAAGTTAATTTTTTTTAACCTTTGTATTGTTTTTAACAATCTCACTACAATGTTGTGAAGCTTTTAATTTAATCACATTAACTGTTTGTGGGTTTTCCTCTTCTCTCCATGTTCAACAACACATGCAACAAAGCAGTTGTGATAGCTAAAGCCCATCACATCCGCGTGGCGGCAGTTAAGATGGCCTGTTGATTAAGGACCTAAATAAAACAAACTAGTCCCAGCACATTAAGACAGCTACTACGGAAATCCCCAATCTTCCTGACAGCCAGCCTGCGCCTGTATGAAAGCTTCGGAACTAATGTGGTAAAATGATAGAATGTTTTAAAATTGTTGGTGGCTAACACCCTAAAGGCCAAAAAAATCATAGATTTAATTTTTTTATTAATTGACCCTCAACAAATTGCTGTATGCATTAAATTATTCTGACTAGTTCTCTATCCGTCAAGAGGCAAAGGTTTATGCTCATACTTGTGCTCCAATGATCCTGCTAGTTGTATTGTTGTAGTACTTGACTTTTAGGAAATGTTTTTCTGTGCACAAGAGCTCCTAATGTCTCAAACTATGGTAAAATAAGTTTGCAATGGTAAGACAGATGGTGACCTTGGTTTGTCTTTAAGGACACCAGTTGACTCCATGAAAAAGTGTGCATGAATGTATCTATACATGCATATGTGGTGTGTTTGAGTGTGTTCTTGTGCTTCAGTGGATAAAAAGGGCCTTGAGATGTGTTTTCGTTGGCCATGACAGATCAGTTGGTGACAATTCACAAAGGCGCCCCAGAGGACCCCTGTGGATGACCCCACATGTAGACTGAATGCAGCCCCCTAATCTGGTATGTCACCGCATACCCGTGCCTTTCACCTCCTGATGGAGAAATGAATCAAAGAGAAAGGGCCCCTCACTGCCCTCTCTCCCAGAGAGCAGAACGGAGACAGGGACGAGAGTTCATAGATGACCCTATAAGAAGGAGCAGATGAGATCAGATGGTGAGGTGACAGGTCAAAGAAAGTGCAGGAGGTAAAAGTAAAAGAAAAAATAGCAAGAAATTAAGAGAGAGAAAGAAGTGAGACAGAGAGGGCAAACAGTGAGTGCAGACTGATGTAGTGTGGAGAGTGGGCACTGGGAAGGATTAAGAAGTCATGCAGGGCTTCTGTGTGTGTCTAGTTGAACAATAGAGATGCTACAATAGATTTATTTTGATGTCACCCAACACAGTTGATGGATTCTGCAGGGGCCGACTGTGAACACACAAACATGTATATGTATTCACACACTTCAACTTGTCAACAAGATTCCATGCCTCATATTATCTATAGGATGTGATCATAGGCCAAAACCCCTCAAAACTCCTTGCAAGAGTGACAAGACCTGAAGAGCAATCTGTGTTGTTCCTGCTTAAGGCCGACACACTTTACAACTGTATATCTGATTGTGAAGCTGCTGGTTGGTTTCCATGTTTGTTTAGACACAAAAATGTGTGAAAATTTCTATTGATGCAGTACTGTCTACTGCCAAAGCTTCAACTTATTACTAAGTGTGTCAATCAATGTAAAGAAAGTGTTGTTTGGGCAAGTGTCTATTGGGTTTGTGCAGCACTTGCCTGCTGCTCATTCTGAGTATGTGAGAACTGTTCTCACATACTCTTGCACCCAGGGTATGCATGGGATTCTTACAGCTGCATCTAGTAGGGATACAAATACAAAAATGAAATAATATGAATACAGTGCTGTAAAAAAGTATTTTCCCCCTTTCTATATTTTTTAAATACAAATACAATACAAAGACAACCTGAATAAATGCAAAATGCAGTTTTTTAAATGATAACTCTTGGGTTATTGGGTTATCTTTGTTTAATATTAAATGAGTGTGACAAATATGCAAAAACAAAAGAAATCAGCAAGTGGGCAAATATGTTTTTGCAGCACTGTACATTATTTGTACATTACACTCCGGACAGATATGATTTTCAGTAACATAATGCATTATACACAAAAATTATTTGATTAATTCAGGTACATAATAAAATAACAAGTATGCATTTAAGTCTATTCACAGGCACCTTAAGATTTCAGGAGCTGACTACTTAATACTCAAGAGTCATTTTAGGCATCGTATTCCCTTCCTCTTACAGGCACATTTCTAGTAACAGTTTGTTGGGAAGGTAACTGTAAATGTCACTAGTCACCTAGTCAGGAATGTTGTTTTGTTGAATTATATAACCTTGTCAAGGACTGGACTGCTCTTTGAGGCACACTTTTAGGTTGGATACCCATTTGTGTTTCAAACTGTTGATTGTTGTTATTGTACCAAGGTCAGATTTCCTTGAACTAGTATATAGTGTTGTAGTCAAGACCGCCTAAACCGAGACCAAGGCATTGCCGAGACCGGAGGGTATCAAGACCAAGACGCTGCCGAGACTTGAGGGTACCAGACCAAGACGAAGACACACTAAGGCGAGACCAAGACAAAGGCTAGACCGAAAACAGACTAGGGCTAGAATCAACATCACTTTACTCAGATCAACTGTAGAGAAAAAAGGCATTGCTATAAAGCAGGGGTCTCTAACCTTTTTTCCCCTGAGAGCTACTTTTATTAAATGAAAATGGCCGAGAGCTACTAGTGTTTTCTAACATTTATTCTTATTTCAAGCATAAGCTTGTTTTACCTGGACATCTATAAAATGTGTCCATAACTGACAATTTGCATTAAAATGTCACAAAATTTTTTCGTTTACCTGCAAGTACATTTTGTATGTCTGTATGTATTTCTTTGTAGGGTATCTCACACGGTTTAATCAATTATTTAAATAAAAACAAATACACAGAGATTACTTATTCAATTTTCATTTTGTTACATGTCACTGTTTCACATGGTCTGTTTCATGTCCAGGTGCACATGTGATGTGTATTTAGTCTTTTTCAGTTAGTGTGATCACTGGCACTGCATGCAACAAGACATTTAAATGTTCATCTTGTTCTGAACTTCGACTTTATTACATTCATGTCAGAAAAGGCAGACTCACAGAGGTATGTAGACCAGTGTTTTCCCTGCCTTTATACAAGTGCGGCGCCGGTTCTATACATTAATTCAATTTTCTTTACAGCGCCAGATCCAATTAGAAGTTGTTTCAGGTTCTTTCCTTATAGAACAGGTCTGTACGTTGTTCTTTTATTAAACTAACTAAACAGTCTCATTTTATTTATCCTATGTACATGATGGTGTCATTTCTGTCTCTCTGTACGCGCAAAACAGAGAGACACACAAGGATGCGCGCGGACACAGGTGAACACACAGAGAGCGCTATTCGGGAAACCTGACTGTTAAAGCATAAAAGCCAAGCACACAGGCTCCAGCGCAGCACGGTGCACATAACTCACACTGGGAGCGACGCACTTTCCACTGTACAGCTGATTAACCAAATGACACCATGTATTTATTTGATTTTAGTGCGTTTTCCTTGTTATGTTGTAGCATTAAATAACATATTTCTACAGTCTGAAACCTTCCAGCTGTATGGTGAATGATTTCCTGTGCGTTTGATGAAATATCAACACATGTTGCGTGCGTTGTGCGCATTTCTGCAGGTGACCGACACAGATTCAGGAATCTGTAAACGGTAAATTATTTAGTTTTCCACGCGCTGTTCTAATCTGAAATGTCATATTTTAAATACGCAAAAACTGCTGCAAAACTATACAAAACAGAATCGTAACAAAGATAAGTAGTGAAAGGTGAATAAAGTTTTACCTCCCACCCCCTGTTGCAAGCTACTTGAAAAGGGGCGGCGAGCTACCGGTAGCTTGCGAGCGGCGTGTTGGAAACCCCTGCTGTAAAGTGTCATTACTCGTTAAATCAAATTCATGTTATCTATTCAATTATATTGTCCATATGTCTCTCATTTAAAATCTCCCAGATTTGTCATAGTTACGAGGCCTGATGGAAATAATATTATCAGCAATCCTCTCCTATAAACATTTTATCAGACCTCATCAAGGGAAAGAGATGAAAATATACTCTTTGTGCTCTTTAAAGGCAAAGTTAATTACTGCCGGCTTTGTGGACATTTTCAGACATTTGCCGACTTCGCTATGGTGCGATGTGTGTGGTCTGTGAAGCGCTGGCAGTGTCCGTTGGGAAAATTTTTACAATGTAAAGTTTTTAAAATATATGCATCTGACTGGTTGCATTTGAACTGAGGCGCGTAATACAGTAAATAATGATAGTGTTCTGTGAGGATGCGCTGTTTTCTCTTTTTTTCCTCATCCCATTGAGACCGCTATGTCCGAGACCAAGACAAGACCGAGACCACAAAAAATCGGTCTCGAGACCAAGACCAGTCTCGAGAACTAGCACTACTAGTCTATAATGATGAATTGTGGTAAATAGTTTTTGTTCTACAAACATAAAAAAATAATTAGCTAGTATAGGTTTTCATAAGGGCCTGTATTATTTTACCATGGTACAGAGAAGTGACAAAGAATGAACTAGAGGCTTATGTACAAAAGCTTCATACAGATAAAGATTCAGGCAGACTGTATTTACCTGTCCAGTCACAGCAGCTTAGACTAAACAGATAAAATAGATATGATTTAGGGTTAAATCACAATTAACTGTTTTCTTTGGGAGAAGATACAGTATGAGGTAAGAGCAATATTTAGTCTCAAGGCCAGAGGAGCTATTGTATAAAGAGGCATTAAAACGTGTGTTGGCATTTTTATTTTGAAAAAGAACTAGTTGTGTATTAATGGAGCCCCAGATTAAAATATAAATCCTAATTTAAACATATAATGATTGCTTTAAGGTTGAAGGTACACCAAGTGGTAACTCAATGGTGGTTTATATAATTTAGAAAAATTACATTGATTTACACAAAATTGTCCTTAATTCTGAATCTGGTGTTTCTGTGATATGGGAGGTGTAAACAATAGACTGAACTGTCTATGTCTGAATGTGTTTAGGGTCAAGCTTGAACATAAACCTTTAAACTGAGTGGCTTTTTCCCCCCATCCTCTTTCATAGAGGCACATTCATGCCAGTTGATGCAAAGAACATCAAGATGGTGAAATAAACATAACTTTTCAACAGCAGCTTTTCATGTTCTAAGCAATTTGAAATAAAACAAAGTGAAGCACTGTAAGGCCTTGGCAAGTTTGGCATCAATTCATTCTTGTTAACAATATGAACAGTGGATCTGAGGATCCAACCTTACTAATACTAGTAAAGCAATATGTAAGAAATATGTAGGAAATATTTTAAAAAAAACACAAGACAAAACATTTTCAAAGTGCTCTTTTCATGTACGTAAGCATGCATTTAATGGTATTAGTAGCTGACTTAAGGATGTGTCTCTCTGGTAATGTGTTTTATTCACATGGGCACTGTAATCAATACATTTGATAGGACTAAAGCATCTATGGGCTCGAGGGATCTTTAAGGGGGGTACCATGGTTACAATCTACATGGACACTCACTTATGCACACAAACACTCAAAGCCAATTAAAAATAAAAAGGAACATATGCTTGATTCATGAATGCGCAAAATATATACACTCATATTCACACATTCACACACACACACACACACACACCTCCTCACTTACACAAGCAAATGCACATTTACACACATATTTCCGCTTGTGCACAATATGTCCTGCTTGACCACTGAAATAATGTTCCACACACACACTCACACACACTGCTATGACCCCCAAGAATGCAGGGCAGCAGTGTATATACTGGTGCAGTAAACAAAAAGCAACAGGCCAACTACGAATCGACCCAGACCACACATCTTACAGACATGATCTCTCCCATGTCAACATCCAGAGGATATCCCAAATAAAACATTTTAAACATTCTGAGGCCAACACAGTATTCATGGCTAATTATAATGAATGGTAGACAAAAACAGCACACAGCATTAGTACAGGATGCTGAAAAAAAGCATACTTAGAGATGAATGCAGAGTTAGTGATGAGCTACTGGAACTGGTACCTGGAGAACTGATATCAAGGTAACTACAAGTGGTCTATTAAAAAGTCTACTGAAGGAAATGTCAATTTTCAAATACATATCAAGTGATGCTGAGTGCATTTCAAGAGAAAAACGATGATGCCACAATGATAAACATGGTCTAACAATGCAACAGACATCTAAACTTCTATATTGTAACTGTGACATTTGTACACACAGTTTACACACCTTCAATCACACTCCCCTCACATCACCACACAGATTTGTCTGCTCTTCTCGGGAAGATGTGTTTTCATTTCATACAGCTGATCAGACTGCTGCTCTTGGTTTCTGGTGGAATTATGCTGGGAAAAATTTGGATTTAAAAATGGAAAAGGTTTAAGTTATTGCACTTTAACAGGTGCAGGTTTGCAAAACTGGGCCCTTGCAGCCCTCTGTGCTCTATACAAGTGCAACTTGTATGAACTCATACACTAGTTTTTCATCTTTATAAAATGATGATGCAATTATAACACAGTTTAGAGTAGTGTGATTTTTCTAATCCACACTGTTGATTTACATTCAGAGTAATTTTTGTTACTGCAGTTTTGATCACTGGCTGCATGGTTAATGAACATTGTGACTGTATATCACCTTTGCCCTTCAAGTTCAGGCAGGCTTCGCATTACAGGTGAGTTCTTGTAGTGGGAAAGAGGTTATAGTTGTTTCTATGTCAGACAAAAGATGCATTAGTTCACAGTTGTACACTACTTGCAAAATGGTGTAGTACATACTAAAACTGAAACATGAAACAATTGAAATGCTTCTGGGGGATATAAGGTAGGGATATAATATTCTGTTAGTCTTGGCTGTCATTTTCATAGTTAAATACTATAACACTATAACTACAATACAATTTTATTTATGAAATTGAATTATCCTAATTCAGTTTGCTTTTAAGTATTTTTTTAATAAAACAATTGAAATTCAATTGAAAAGATTGAAATTATTGTCTTCTCAATGTAAAATAACCAGTGTCCGTACAGGACTCTTGCTGAGTCTCCTTCTATTTGTTACATTGACAGTCTCATATACGTAGCCCCCCCCTAAAAAATATTCTAACATCTATTTGCTTATTGTAATAACCGATGTTTGTGTTGCAAAAGAGGTGTACATTGTTTATTTTTTCCTTTTTTTACAACATATTTCATTCATGGTATAATATAATTTATTGTGATTATGGTTAGGGTTAAGACTAGGGTTAGGGTTATGGGCATAGGTTTTTATCCCCTAAAAACCTGTGGATATCCCAAGTGGGCCTTTAACAAGGCAGGATCCTCTTCCAGGAAAAGGACCACGGAACAA
>JAUYWH010000007.1:2200520-2232357 GCA_034779795.1 Ctenopoma multispine | reverse complement strand
CCCCCCCCCCCCCCCCCCCCCCCCCCCCCCCCCCCCCCCCCCCCCCCCCCCCCCCCCCCCCCCCCCCCCCCCCCCTCATTGGAGAAGCAAGTGATTATAATCATCATTTTTAAAACTCATCCAAGACGTTGTTGCAAAATGTGTTAACAGTTGTCAACAAAAGTACCAAGTATGTCAAAGACTATGTTGTAATGGTAGACCACACTGATGAGGGCTTGGTTTTTGGGATTATAGCTGTGATACTTCCTAAACATTGAATTGCACTTTGTGCTAGAGTTCCATCAGTCAGTACTCCTCATTGACCTTGGATTTCACTATTGGCATGTCCCTAAAGAAAGAAATGTGCATGTAAATGCTGACAGTGTGATGGATTATCACTCACTGCCACTTTATAACATGGCATGCTTTTTGTTGTCTCTCTACATCATTCAGTTTTATCTTTCTTTTTTTTTTTCAGGGATGGAAATTGAGGAGGAAATCACAGGCAATCTACCAGAACTGGACAGAGAGAAAATACCCTCTATTGTAGAATATCTATAAGAGACGTGATTGGTTTACAACAAAATAATTTACCTGTTGTTTGTGGAGGCGCCTCTTGTTCCCACACCAGATGACAAACGTAAACTACTTGCAAGTTCAGCATTTTTTTATTCACAAGGTCCTTGAGCTGTGGAAAGGCCTGATGTGGATGACCTCATGTGCCTGACATACATTCTCAGCGGCAACTCATCAACAGTTGTCTCTAGCTTTCAATAGCTGAAATTCAAGAGCAGTGGCCATTCCACTTTACACGGAAAGGTTTGTGTAACCACTTCTACAAGCGAACAGACATTGACATCAGTGAGCGCTTGGGTCACGCCTTGATGACCAAAGCCAGGATTCCTAACTACTTTTCAAGTCAGAAGCTCAAATGGAACCTTTGGATAAGGACGTTTCTTCGGGAAATAGAGAGTGAGGGACTTTTAACGAACAACTATGTTGGCACAGCGGCCATTCTTGTCATGATGAATATATTGTAATGAAATAAAAGTTAGTAAAAAAGTAAGTTTAATCAAACAGAAACTGTATTTTTATGGGGGTGCATTTTTTGGCTGGCCAGTCTGCCATGAAATACACTCTCCTAAAGAAATTATTTATTTGTAGCATGCACTGTGATTATGTGTAGGTTCAAGAGAGGTGTCCTGGATCTAGATTCTCTTAATGTAATACTGTGTATATCTATGTTAATGATTAGTGCTTTTGGTTGTATTTTTTAAGCAATGATTTTATGTGATTGGGGTGTATTTTCCAGCAGTTTCCCTTTATAAGGTACAGAATGTCAAAAAAGTGAGTACGCACCTACATTTTTGTAAATATTTTATTATATCTTTTCATTGGACAACACTGGCGATATGACACTTTGATACAATGTAAAGTAGTCAGTCTACAGCTCGTATAACAGTGTAAATTTGCTGTCCCCTCAAAAGAACTAAGAAGTCTGGTACCCATTTAATGAATGGGGGAGATATCCTGGAAGAGGAATAAGTGGCAGGAGACGCAGCTCCCACATCGCCTCTCATCAGTCAACCGGCGAATCTATTCTACTCCAGCACCTGACAACCCAAAATATCAACCTAGCCCCCGGACTTGATGCCTCGCAGCTCCGGGAATTGTCCGACGCGAGTCTGTCTCTCAATCACACACCTCCTCTTTCCTTTGCTTCTACGGATCAGGATCCACCAGCCAAGGTCGAACCAGTGTGGCACAAGACAGCTGCTCATGGTGGCAAGAGGACCAAAAAATCTTCTCATTCAGATGCACCCCAGCAAAAGAGGAGAGCTATCAGCATGGCCGATTCCCCTATTACTTCTACCAGCAACGCTGACGTGACTCAGACTCTACAAGCCATCATGTCCTTGCTTTATAAAACAGACGCCCATCTGCAAGCTCTGGAAAATGCCAACGCATCTTCTTCCGTCATGTGTTCCTTCAGTTCAGATGCCTCTTCAGACAGCGTCCTTTTCCAACCCACACTCTGTGCTCTGGCTTCACCATACTCTAGCTTCTGCTATTCTCTTTCCCTCTCTAGCTAGACCTTATATTCCACAGGCAGCGAACATTTCTGACAGGCTACATACAAAAATTGTCAAAGGTAAAGACATCAATCTTCTCAGGCTACTGTTACTGTCCCCTGAATGTGATAAAAAACTTGCCTCTGGCAACAATGTAACTGCTGTTTTAAAATCCTCTAATCCTCACTTGTTTAGAGACATGTCAATTGGTCAGTTCCTGGCAGCCTTTAGCTGATCGTGATGTCATATGCACTGTTTACCCCGATATACATCAAGAATTCGATGCATATGTGGCCCTAATTAGTGATCTGAAATTAAAATATGGGAAAAACATTTCCTACAAATATCACATAGCCCTTTCCAGCAAGTCCGTTTTCAACATCGACCAATTCAACACCCACATAAATTGGTTCGTTTTAGACACTGAACTTTTAGTTATGTTAGTCGGCAGACAGCAACCAATCTCCTGCACTTCCTGGGGGGACTGTGGTCATTCAGCATTCCTGTGCCCTACTCTGCCGTTATAGTTTGCTTCTCCGGCATCATCACCTGGTCCATTCATGGCTCCCCCAACTCTTTCAGCTGACCGCCATGGTCAATTTGCAACAACAAAATGCTTGCACTTACCCAAACTGCCATTTTCTTGACATCTGCAGCGCACGCAGCAAAGCTCACTCAGTCAATCTGCCCTAGAATTCCCTCACAAGCCAATTCAATGCAAGCCAGGAATTGAACCACTGATCCCACAATTGGCAGGCGACTGCTCTACCTCCTGAGCCACAGCCGCCCCAAAAATGGATAAAAATGGATGGAAATAATAATAATTATGATTGTTGTTGGAACTGTAGAGTTTTATGGCCACAGGCAGAAATGATCTCCTGTGGCGTTCAATGGAGCACTTGACGTTGATCAGTCTCTGGCTGAACGTGCTTCTCTGTCCAGCCAGGACACTGTGTAGGGGGTGGGAGGGATTGTCAAGGATCAAGAGGAGTTTAGACAGCATCCATCTCTCAGCTACAACATGTAGAGCAGGGGTCTCCAACACGTAGCTTGCCGCCCCTTTTCAAGTAGCTTGCCAAAGGGGGTGGGAGGTAAAACTTTATTCACCTTTCACTACTTATCTTTGTTACGATTCTGTTTTGTATAGTTTTGCAGCAGTTTTTGCGTATTTAAAATATGACATTTCAGATGCAGCACACGAGAACAGCGCATGAAAAACAAAATAATTTACTGTCACACTCCGTTCCTGAATCTGTGTCGGTCACCTGCAGAAATGCGCACAACGCACGCAACGTGTGTTGATATCACATCAAACGCATAGGAAATCATTCACCATACAGCTGGAAAGTTTCAGACTGTAGAAATGTGTTATTTAATGCTACAACATAACAAGGAAAATGCACTAAAATCAAATAAATACATATCATCATCATACATGTCATTTGGTTATTCAACTGTACAGTGGAAAGTACGTCGCTCCCAGAGTGCGTTATGCACATCGTGCTGCGCTGGAGCCTGTGTGTTTGGCTTTTATGCTTTAACAGTCAGATTTCCCGGCTTGCGTTCTCTGTGTGTTCACCTGTGTCCATGTGTTTTTGTGTGTCTCTTGTGTGTCTGTTTGTTGTGTGCGTACAGAGAGACAGAAATGACGCCATCATGTACATAGGGTAACTAACATGAGACTGTTTAGTTAGTTAAATAAAAGAACAACGTAAAGAACCTGAAACAACTTCTAATGTGATCTGGCACTGTACAGAAGATTGAATTAATATATAGATGTGGCGCCCCACTTGTATAATGGTAGGAGAAACACTGCACAGAAAACACTACATACCTCTGTGAGTCTGCCTTTTCTGACATGGATGTAATAAAGTCGAAGTTCAGAACAAGATGAACATTTAAATTTCTTGTTGACTCCATGCAGTGCCAGTCATCTCCCTAACTGAAAAAGACTAAATACACATCACATGTGCAACTGGACATGAAACAGACCATGTGAAACAGTGACATGTAACATAATGAAAATTGAATAAGTAATCTCTGTGTATTTGTTTTTATTTAAATAATTGATTAAACAATGTGAGATACCCTACAAAGAAATACATACAGACATACAAAATGTACTTGAAGTTGAAAAATATGTTTTTGTGACATTTTAATGCAAAATGTCAGTTGTGGACGCATTTTATAGATGTCCAGGTAAAACAAGCTAATTTGGGTTGTTTGGGTTGAAATAAACTATAAGAATAAATGTTAGAAAACACTAGTAGCTCTCTGCCATTTTCATTTTGTAAAAGTAGCTCTCAGGGGAAAAAAGGTTGAAGACCCCTGATGTAGCGGAACCAGCTCTACTCCCAGAACTGAACCAGCCCTCCTGATTAATTTGTCCAGCTTGTTAGTGTCTACCACCTTCAAGCTGCTGCCCCAGCAAACCACAGCAAAGAAAATGACACTGGACACCACAGACTCATAAAACATCTGCAACAGGCTCTGGGCCTTTTTGTACCGAGCAGTCGTGTGTGTAGACCAGTAAAGTTATTGTCCAAGTGTAGACCCAAATATTTATACTCCGACACAACCTCCACCTCCTCCCCCCTTAAAAAGAGAGAGGTAACAGGACTGCCAGATCGTCTTCAGTCAAGCACCATTTCCTTTGTTTTACTGATGATGAGCTGGCGATGGTTGAGCTCACACCAGTCCACAAAGTTGTTCACCACTCCCTGGTACTCTGCAATGTCTCCACCCTGAATAAATCCTACAAGCGCAGAGTCATCAGAGTTTTTCTGAAGGTGGCAAAACACTTCCTTTTACTCATTTAGGATAGATTTAACATCCTTGGTGACCCAGGGCTTATTGTTGGGGAAGCAGTGATTTGTTTTTGTATTTACATAGTGTGTGTATCCACACAGAAATTATTATAATCTGTGATGCAGTCCATCAATGTCGTCACCATGACGCTCACAGAGAGTCTTCAATTCTGTAACTTCAAATGATGCGGGGCATCATTGGCCCCCCCATCCACTTCTTTTCTGTTTTAACAGTGGCAAGCTGCTTTTGAACTAAAGGTGTGTACTGTGGAAGGAGGTGAACTAGGTTATGATCTGACTAGCCCAGGGGCGTGGAGGGCAGTGGAGCTATATGCTTCTTTTACATTAGGTCCAGTTGGTGTCTTCTCCCCCTTGGTGGGACAGGTCACAAACTGGCTAAATGTGTTTTATTCAGGTTGGCATGATTAAAGTCCCCAGAGATAATAAACAGGGTGTCAGGTTTGTAAGGTGGAGGTGACCGTCTGTATGACATCACAGCAGCAGCATTAGCAGATGGAGGAATGTAAACAGCGATCAATATAGTGTGAGAAAACTCTCTGGGCAGATAAAATGGACGCAGTCCCCCAGTTCAATATCAGGGTACAGACACGCTCCTTCACACAAAAGTTATTAGGATGGCACCACCTGTTGTTTTATGTAAACAGCGAGCCCCCCTCCTTCCCCCTTACCACTCTCTTTCCTCCTCCTGTCCACCCACACAGTGCTGAAAACGTCAGTGTTTACACTGAAATTCCATCATGAAGCCATGTTTCTGTGAGAAACATCAGACTACTCTTTTAAGATGTTCGCTATCTTAACTAGAGCTGACATCAATCTTATTGTCCAGTGACCTCATTTTGCCCATAATCAGAGACGGAAGAGGTGGCTTAAATCTCACCTTCTCCCTGCACATCTCTCGTCTCCGTTCTTTATTCCCACCTCGCTGTTTTCTTCCACCTCTACATCCCCTTGCTGTCCTTCTCCTTATCTCATCAAGAATGTTTAAGGTTCTGGAAAAACGTTAAGTCCTTGATCTTGGCCATTCTCAGTGCCATCTGTGATCCCGGGTGTAAACAAAGCTGGCTCCATGGTGTAGCTGCTGCACACCGGTCTAAGAGCTCCTACCACTTCGGTAGCTTCATCATCACAGCGTTTGTGCATTCAGCACTTAGCTGATTTTCCACCTGTCTTTTCTACCGTGTAGTCAGCCAGTTAAACTGTAACGCCGTCTCCCGGTGGGATTCCGCTTCCAGTGCTTAGGGAGTTACAACAGCAAATGGCGTGTGTCTTCCATCCCATTGTGGCCCACTCCGCAAATGAATCAATCCCACACAACAGGGACGTTCCAAACGCACACTTTGTGCTTTCTACATGCTTGACATTTAGTATAAGAGGCCCTTTGCTGGATTGTCCTCAGTAATGTCAGAATGCTGTTGGTCCTGCATTAGCGCGATGATTTCCTCCCCGTAGACCCTCCTCACAATAAATCTGGTTGCTCACTTTCCAAGCTTAAGTCAACTTTTCAACTTTTGGGTATTCCCCTCTCAGACGAAAAAACGTGTGGCCCAGCAACTACCTTAGAATTTCTGGGTATAACTCTAGACAGTGGGCAGATAAAGGCTTCTCTCCCCCTGGAAAGATTACTGCATATACACCAAATTACACACACTTGTCTCTCCAGCCTGACCATCTCAAAAACATCAGCTCCTGTCACTGCTCGGTCACTTAAACTTCTCTATAATTATTATTCCTCAGGGTTGCTCATTCATATCTTGCTTGCTTGAGCTCGCCTCCTCAATGCCAAGCGTTCTTGACCCCGTCTCTTTAGATGAGGGATGTGTTTCAGATTTAGGATTCTGGTCCTTCCTCCTCACCACTGGAATGGAGTGTCTTTTTTTATGACGATATTGTCCATTTCTCTGACTCTCTCCAGTTCTACACGGATGCTGCGCCCTCCATGGGTTTTGCAGGCCAACAGAGAGTTTTCAACATCATCTTCTTCCTCTGTCTTATTCAAGATCTATCCTGTTGTGGTCACCTGTTCCTTATGGGGTCACATCTGAGTTTGCAAATGCATCTTTGTGCTGTGCGACAATGAAGCCGTAGTCGGCATCATAAACAAGTGTCGCTCCTCCTCACCAGACATCATGGAATTTATCAGACGCCTCACCTGGTAATCTATCACTCACAATTTTATAATTTCTGCCTGTCACGTTCCAGGTCGTATGACCACTCCTACACCAGCGATCATTCCCCCGTACTCTGACCTAGTGCTTGTCTAAATCACACACCTTATCGTCTCTTACAGTCAGCCAAGCATTACATGAAACAGGGTCTGGCTCCTTCCACATTAAAGCCCTATGACTTTGTCTGGGGATTATTCGCTTCTTTCTGTTTGTCCATTAATGTACCTCTTTTCCCCATTCTTATTTCCACTGTCTGTGCATTTATCTGTTACTGTAAAGATGCTAGAAAATTAAAGCTGCCTTATATTCGCAGCCTGATAGTGGGGATTCAATACTGAATTCCCAATTTTGTTTTCAGATGCATCAGTCAAATTGTTATTAAATTGGTCTCAAACCCAATTTCAGACAATAGAAAACCTATAACTCTATCTGCACTTCAGAAAATGCTCCACACTCCAGGCAACCTTCCCATTCATCCTTCTCTCCTGGCTCCACCTGGCTCCAGATCCACCACCACTAGTGTCTAGACCCCGGGGGATTTTATCTATCCTGTCCTCACTCATCAACATGTTGCAATGCGTTCTTGTCTGGGGTCTATCCTCCAAATATTCTTGTAAATATTTTGTTCAACATTAAACTCTGCATTCTTTTAATCTGTCCTTATTGAAATGTTGCTGTATGATACTGATTTAATTTGGAATGCATAATGTTTTTTGTAAGGATAAACACAGAAGAAGGAACAAAATGTACCTCCAAAGTTGGCATGAGCAGATAGAATAGGGCCACTGTGAATCAAAATGTTTATATTAACAATTACTTTCCTCCAGCAGCTTACTGCATTGTATGGAAAACTTATACTATAACTTATAATAATTATATAAGTACTGTGTAATTGTTTTAATATTTAAAATTTGTGGGGAACTGGTTCAACTTTTCTGCAACAGAACACAGTGCCGCCCAGTAAGATGCTACATCTGCGATCATGTACATTCATGGGCACATCTCCAGCTAATTACTTTGTAATTTGAACACTGAGTTACTCCAGAGTTGTAAAGTCCTCAGTGCAAGCATTGCAACCCACTGCACTATGTTTTGGCATCTTGTGCCATAACACACTAAATTCAACACACACACACACACACTTAAGGAAGTGTGTTACCGGGGTTACCAGTGTTACAGGCAACTGATAGAAAGAAAGCAGGAGAGAAAGAGGGAAGAAGAAGAGATAAGGAGAGGGAAACAGACCCTGTATAAATCACTATCTGACAGAGTAGGGGTGGGGAGGTGTAGAGGTGAGTGAGGAAGGCCAGCTGATGAAGCGATAGAGAGTATCTCTTTCCACATTATCCAGAGTTATATAACATACTGTAGCGTACTGGTAGGAGTCATGGTAAACAAGTGCAGCCACACATTATGCATACATTTATGACAGATGAGCCTCAGTGGGCATCCACAGTTTAAAAAAATGGTTCAAGGGATTTGAGACATTTCAGGGAGATGACTTATATGAAAGCAATACAACGATGTGTGCAGAGAAACAGAAAAGAGACCTAAAAAGGGCGGGCCGGTGCATAATGGATCAGAGATGTTCTGTCAAAGTAAAGGCAGAGAAGAGATATAAACTACGATATTATGAGAAAGACGAATCAGCTTTATTGTCATTGATTACATTTTACAACAAAGTTTGACTTCTGCATTTAACCCATCCATTGGGGAAGTGGTGAACAGCCAGAGGAAGTGCCTGGGTAGCTAGCGCTGAGTGTCTCGCTCAAGGACACACTTGGTATAGGGGATGGGCTGGGAGTCTGGGCTGGGATTCAATCCTGCCACCTTTTGCATCACAGTCTGATGCTTATCCCATTGAGCTACTAGTGAACCACTGGCTCCGAAAGTAGTTTGATAACCTCTTTCACAGCACAATCTCGGCTCTTAGATTAGACCTGCACAATGTCTATAAGGAATTTTGGATTTTTTTTTTTTTTTGTGAACTGCTTCAGTTCAGTTAGGTGTTTACAACTCTCTTAATGTCATTCCACAACATCACTATTTGGTTAACCTGACAAATCCCTTAAATAGATTTTCTTCAAGTCATTTTGTAGTACATTTACTTTGATGATTAGGGTCATTGTCCTGATGCATCTCCCAGCTTCTTCTGAGCTTTTGCTTGTGGACAGCCACCAACACTTTGGAATTAATTTCCTTATCCAAAATGTTGGAGCCTTCCAGGCCCTATGAAAGCATAACCCTAAATCATAATGCTTCTTCCACCATACTTCACCACTTGTATGTGTTTTCTTGTTGGTATGCATGCAATTGCGTGCTGCATGTTCTTCCTGAAGAATTAAACCTTTGTTTCATCTGTCCACAAACATTTTTCCAGTAGTGTTGTGGAGTGTCAAGTTGTTCTTTGGCAAGCAGCAGCTGCCTCTGTAGTGCCCCGCCTTAGACACCATAACTGTTCAATATATTACATGTAGCAGACTTATGAACAGGGATGTTAAACAATTGCAATGATTTCTTTAAGCCTCTAGCTCTTACTTTAGGGTTTTCTTTACCTCATTAAGCATTCTGCCATGTGTGTTCGGAGTCATCTTGTCTGAGCGCCCACTTCTTCAGAGAGTAGCCAAAGTACCAAATCGAAAACATATAGACATTTATCTAACTGCAGACTATTGAACATCTAAACGCTTTGGGTTACTCTGTAACCCTTTCCAGCTTTATGCAAATCAACAACTATTGTTGGTAAGTCTTATATCTTTTTTTTATGAGGCATGGCTTAAATCAGTTGATGCTTCTTGTTAATAACAAACTGAAAATGTTTTATGAATCATATAGCTCTAACTTAAATCTCCAGTCTTGTTTCATTTATTAGACTCCAGGTTTGCTAACTACTGAGTCTAAGTAGCTTTTATTGAAATCCATAGCCTAGGTTTGTGTATTCTATTGGATGTTAGTTGTTTAAGCATATTGTGTTTATCTGTACTTGTGACTTACATGAGGATTAGGTCAAATTTGATTGCTACTTATTAAATTGAAAATGCTTCCTTGTCAAGCCTTTGAGTGTGCTGCACTTTAGACATTGATAGCTGCCATAGGTAAAACAAATGCTGAGGTTTTTACCTATGCTAAAAATCACTTTGACTATGACAAGTACTCCATGCTTTTTCTTACTGTTATATATTTCTCTGTTTTCCAACAAGTCTTGTAAACTGTCAGAAATCAGCAAATAATCTGTATTTAATAATAGTAATAATCAGTATTTTGATCTAAAAAGAATAAAGACAATTACAAAATACTGTTGGACATCGCCCTGGTAGCCGAATGTTACAGAGCATGCCATTATACCACAGCTTACCTGGTTTAAATCTGGCCATAAAGAGCTGACTTAAGTCCATGTCACATGACTCGAGTCCACTACTATAACTGCCATCTATCAGTACTACTGCTAGTAATAACAGTAAGAACATGACATCTTCCTATCCATATTTATGTGATGTATGGGTAATTTGTGAATTTGGAGCAGACTTTTCAAGCCAGCAAGAGGTGTGCTGGGAACTCCTGTGTGGACTTACGGCTCTCTAGACTTCAGTGGTACATGCCTATTAAATCTGTAAATCTGTGTAGAGCAGTATGAATATTTATATTAAAGGAAAAAAATAAAACCAAAATTTAAAAGCAAAAAGATCAAGCTGACACGTTTCATTACGTTAGAAAGAAAAACTGTAGGCTAAAATGGTAAAGCTGGAAAAAAAGAGAACAAAAGTAATTAAAAAATGATAAAGAAAAATGGTAGACAAAAAAAAGTGAGAAGGTGAAAAGACACAGTGAAATAGTAAGAAGAGCTCAGTTAAAGTGCCAAAAAAATGGGAAGAGAGAAAGAATGTAGAAAAAGAGGGAGGGATAGAGAAGGAGCGATAGTAACAAAGAGCAGAGAGAGGCTGCTAGCTTTCTCTCTCTCTCTGAAGTGTCTTAAAGGCCTCAGACTCTCATGTATATTAATGTTGCTGCGATATGACAATGGTGACACAAAGCCTGTTTACAGGGAGCTGCAGACTGCAGCCAGGTTGAAGCTGTTTAGCATGCGACTCCGCTGGGATTTATCACACTGCACCCGTGTCAGAGGCTGCTCAACTTAATACAGCAACACATCTTTTTGTATAGTGCATTTACATTTTGCCTTGTCTTTTTTTTCACAGGCATTTAGCTGAAGCGCTTATGCAAAACAATGTGCAATAAGAGCAACATTAATATATATATAACAAAATGCTGCTGGATGATCCTGAAAGATTACAAGCAAAAGAATATGGGATGTCAAAGTTCAAGGGTTTGGAGGTCTTCTAAAACTAATGTGACAAAAGCCTCATGTAAACTGCCTTTTCACCCCCCCCCCCCCCTTAAAAGTTTTCACATTTTATTTATTTATTTTTACAAAACTGAATTGTGTGTAATTTAATTGGCTTACTGTGTCCATGAAAACAGATCTCTAAATGAATTAATATATTAAACAGCAAAATAATAGATTGCATAAGTACATATTGCTTTAAGTGAGTCATGTAAAGCGTCATTGGTGTTCGTTTTAGAAGTCACAGAGTTAGTGTAATGGAAATCACCTGAGTGTAGCAAAGGTGTTTCAAGTGGCATCATAAATTTCGTCAACTAAGGCAGTCTGCAATGTATTTGTGTCTGCACAGACTGTGCAAACCGACAAATATACTGGATGCTAATTTCCTGCACTGTAGTGATGCTTATTTTGACATGCTTGATGATGTTATGTCTTAAAGCCATCCCATGCACTGTTTGAATTCTGTATGCATACTCAGTTGCACAAATTAGCCATTAGGACCAACAGTACTTTGAACGTATTGATAAGAGCATTCTTTGACAGTGGCATTGCTAGTTTAGCACACTGATGTCAATGTTGACCCTACTTTGTCATCTTATGCTGAAAAGATCTTACTATAAATCAAAGCTAAAATGACGGGCTGACGATGATGCCGCGTGAATATCTACACCAAGTTTTAATGTGATCAGTAGTGGTGTGCAATATTGCAAGCTTTGGTATCGATCCGATACCAAGTAAATATAGCCACAAAACGCACCCCCTTAAAAATACAGTTTCTGTTTGTCCCAGAATTTAATAACTGACAGTGATGTTGTAGGACTGACACTGGTTAGTCGTGTAGGTTTCATGGATGTGACACTTTTCCTAGTGAGAGATGAGACAGAGTGCATTTTCCGGCAGGGGTGCTCTGTCTCTGTGAAACAGGGGTCTCGCTGAAGGATTTTCCTTTCCTTCCTCTCTCTCTGTGTATTTTGTAGCTCACTGTTCTCTTATTCATTCCTTTTCCAACCCTGTCTCCTAAACATTACGTTTGCATAAAAGAAAAATTTAATCTCAATCACGTTTTTCAACTGAAACATATTTTTGTGAATGAATGACATGTTACTATTATTAACACAAAGCAATGCTGTTTACCATGCATGATGGCGATGCAGAAGACCCTGGTCCCACACCAAAGTCCCCCGTCTATTACCGTAAACCACTGTAGATGACACAACGCTCCTCTTTATGATGATGGGCCATCATTCACTACAGCCTGCATGTGTCTGCTCAGCACCACTGAGTCACGTTGATGTGAGAGGAATGGTGTTTGTATCAGGAAGTTCACTTTCTGATGAACGGTTGGACTGGAAGTAGACGAGAGAAAGTGTCGATACCACCATCGATAATTTAGACCAATCCGCCCACCACTAGTGATCAGATTGATCCTGCAACAGCCCCCTCCCACCTTTTGTGCTTGTTGAACTAATATTTCATTAGTCTAGATTTGCAAAGGAGACTTCATGTATTCCATTGTGGTTCAAAGTCTGCCAAGATTATGTTTTTGGAGCTTTTGGGATATTTCTACAAGACAATAGAAATGTTTCAAAAAGTCTTTAGGCCATTAAGTATTGATCTTTAAAAGTCTGTTTTTCAGCTAACTCCACTACAGAGGCTGACACACACACACACACTTTGTAACCCCTAATAGTGATCAACAGCAGTCAGAAAAGAAATGCATACTTTAATTAACTAGTCTGTTTTTCATTTCCAAAGAATGAGAATTGGCAGTGACAACATTTATCCTCAGCTACTGTCTCTCCCGCATGAGGACTTTGAACCAAATCTATCATCTTCCTTCTTGTACTGACCAAACAAATTGGATATGGTCTGTTTTAAAATTTTAGCCTGTTGTGACAAGTTTACTTTTGATACCATTTCCCATTTCACTCAAAAAAACATTATATGATAATGAGTCAGAATAATTCCACTCATTCCCAATATAAACAACTGATGTCAGAAATATGTCATAGTATCAGAGTAATACACCCTACTCTCACAATTTGACTTGAGGCCCAAATACACAGTGCTCTTTCAAGTTGTCCCAGAGGAAAAGTTGGTAATTGTTGACTACTATAGGAGAAGCCTTATTAAATTTAGTTGTAATCTGGAGTGGTTCTACTATATTACTTGATTTTCCAATTAACTTTGATAAATAACAAGTTGCATTATCTGTCAAAAAATCATCTACATCAGATCACCAGGACTTTCCTCAGATAGCATCTTCAGGCTGGACAAAGATTAATGTAGACCTGAAATGTGCAGAGTTTAAATTAAACAAATATGGCCCAAATATCCAAAATCAAATCAAAGATTTGGCACAGTTGGTTTATATGGTTCATCCTTGACATATAGCCATACTGAAGCCTGCTTGTGGCCCAGAGCTGGCAAACAGGAGCAGACTGTTTCAAATGCCATGATACCATGTGATGTGTGGGTGTTGGGTGTGGGCTGGGGTCGTTTAAAAGGCAGAGAGGTTGCCCACCATTTGCAGGGTCTGCAGTTTGATCCCCGGCCCCTCTTGTCTTTGGGTAAGACAGCGTTCATGTGGTTGGCTATTTATTATTAAAATGAAACTCTCTGAACTCTATTTGACAGTGTTCTTGATATTGGATTGCAGTGATACTGAGACTAAGATTTCATTAGACCCACTTCACTGTAACCACACACAGTGTGTGTGTGAGTGTGTGTGTGTGTGTGTGTGTGTGTGTGTGTGTGTGTGTGTATGTATGTATAGGTAAATACACAAGCATATGCCCACACACAAAAATAATCAAAATTTTCACACACACGTTGTGTGTAGTTGTAGTCTCTAGCTTCCTCTCCACCTGCTGGGAGAGAATGAGAGAGACTTACTCATACCCTCCCTCATCCACACTGGTTCCCCTCAGAGGGGGGGGTGGAGGCTATGTGAGTGAGAGTGTGTGTGCAGGTCTGGATGTGTGGAGGGGGTCTCTGGTTGAGACAGATTCAAGTCTTTATTGAAAGATCATATGGGATGACTGAGGAATCCCATTACTTGTTGATTAAGTATTGATCCCGAGCCGCCCAAGTATTAACAAGTAAGCTAATATGGGCTGACCCATGGGACCAGTGGCTTGGGGTTGTGTGTGTATTTGCGTGCGTGCTGGTTGTGTATGTGTGTGTGTCTAAATGAAAAATACAGTGAGAAAAAAGGGGAGCGTGCCTGAAAGTGTGACAGGTTAAGAGAGCAAGAGAGAAAGAAATTATCACAATAAAGGCGTCTCACAATCGGAGAGGCGGCGACTAAAGTTTGAGAATGACATCGAAAGTGTGGAAAGAGTTGACTGCGTGAAGGAAAAGTGGAGCAAAGTTGAGCGTTAACAGCTCAGAAAAAAAAGAAAGAGAGGAGAGAAGTATTTAAGTTGGGTGGGGATGTGTGTCTGTGGGGTGGGGGTGGGGGGTTAGGTGCTCAAGGCTTTGGTTGAAATGTCACGCGCTTACTGCCGAGTGGAGATCAATTCCTTCATTACTCTCTGCTCCTACCATTAACATCATCGCATGGCATTTCTGCAGGGAATTGATGCCCATCTCCAGACTCCCCCCATTACATACAGTACGTGCATTCACATGTACATTCACATACACACACTAATATAAAGTTCTTCTATTTAAATACATTAGCTACGAAGTACAAAATGAAATATGTTTTTAAAATTAATCATTATTTGATCATAATAATTTGAAAATACTTTCTTAAAGAATAAAGCTTTGTTTCGTCTCTTTTAATGTTGACAGACTCACACCAACAGTACTGTATATTAGTACATCTCTCAGTATTTTATGACTATAACTGTGGCTTTCAGCCTTGAACCATCAGTTCTAATGAAGATGTAAAGTTTAATCACTTTTAATTAGGGACCAGAACAAGTTTTTTGTTCATGAAGATAAGAAGGCATTATGTTGAAAACAAACTTAAAGTGGCGATGGCTAAATTTAAAGTTGATTTAAATATTTGAATATATTGATCAGCAGTTAATTAATAAATTAATCTAATTAATATTTGAATCAACATTTTCAAGCCAGAAGACAACTTGAGTCAACAACTCAAAGTCTTGCGAACACAATATCTTAATTTCTACTGACTCAACAATGAACTGATTAGATTTTGGTGGTCAAAAGTAAAATGACAAGATGTCTGTGACCTTAGTTCCATTCCTTCCATACCTCCCATTCTTGTGAACATGATATCACAAAAATGCCATGAGGGGATTTCTTAAAATTTTACACAAATGTCTTTTTGGACTCAATTTTGGTGGTAAAGGTCAAGTTCAAGGTCACTGTAACCTCAAGTATGTAAATTCTTGTGTGTATACTAGCTACTAGCAGGATGGCTTCAGTGCGATGGGATTTATGGACTGAAAGAAAAAAGGACATCGGAAACATTAAGGTTTTATATGCATAAAACAGTTTATGTTTTAAAAAAAACATTTTTAGGAAACTACTATACAGAAAACATTTTATACAATATGTACAAAAGCACTGTCTATACATACAAAGCATGTGCTCTGTAACCAGTTCTAAACACCATACTTCAGTGCATACAAACAGTACATGCAAACTGTAGAAATCCAGTTTGTGTGCACACTAGAGCAAATACATCAGCATCATCATAACTTGGAAACAGAGAGACGGTTAAACATGCTTTTCTTAAAGTGATAAGGTTTGATGATGTCCATGTGTAGGTCAGTGAGGGATCTGACTTGAACTGAGATATTGATTGGGCCTCTATCATTACAAAGAAAAAACTAAATGTGAGCAGGTTATTGAAGTTTGTAAATTCACCAAAAGTTTATCCAGACATCCCTATTCAGCCCCCAGGACCACACAGTGTGAGTAACCTCTAAACCTTCACCCTTTATCTCCTCTCATGGTTCTCCCTTTTGAACTTGAGGTTAAAGAGACAAAGCCTGTGAACCTGAATACAGATCAATGCTGAACCCAGACACAGAACAGGCTGCAGGTTACTACTGCAGAGCCGCAGTAGCAGACGGCAAATCAAAGGCCAAACAAGAGGTAACATCTAATAATTAGTTCCTACCTCTGAAGATAAAAGTTCTACTGTCAGCACTAAAGACCTTCTTGCTGAAGAAGTAAAAAAAATCTTGACTCTCATGATAGACAAATTCTACGCAGGAATTTATTTCACAACTGAATCCAAAAGCAATATATATATGTAGGTGAGCACTGTCACAGCATGTAGTACAGTGTCCACCAGAACACCAGAACTGTGCTTCTGCAAAGACACAGTATATGTAAATATCCCATAGAATGGTGTTATGATTAACACAAACCACATAATCTCCTAAATCTCAACATGTTGTGTGAGTTGCATTATAAAGCTGGCATACTGCTTGAAGCATGTCCTACCAAGAGATCTTTTTGAATCATAAAAATTGAATAAAAAAATCAGCACATGAAGCAGCCCTCTAAATGAGTGTAAATGACTTGCCATGCATATGCTCTCATGCAGCCTAGAGAGGAATTGTCCATCCTTGCGTATTGAATGAGCTGTACCTAAAAACAGCTACAAAGTGTCGTAAAGTGCATTTTCTCAGTAGGGAGTTTTACTAAAGTGCTATTTGCCATGTTAAAAAGGTGCTTTGCACTGACACTGATGGTGTCAGACATTTGGTGTTCAGGCTAGATAAGTTTAGAGATCAGTGGGATGAGATAGTAGTGTAGTAGTGTGGTGGTCAGCGTTGATATTGAACATTATATGCCAAACTATCCAATGAAGCACTCAGTTTCCTGTCAAGGATTATTAAACTTCTTTATGTTTGAGTCCAGGCACTTGCAAAACAGAGAAAGATTGTGGTCTGGCTAATAAAAATAAATATAATCATGTTAACTAAATCTTGTTACCATATGATAACTATGTTTGCAATTTGGATGCATAGGAACATACTTTTTAGGAGACTGAGTTGGTGGTAATGATGGGTGTCCAAAGGCCAAAAACTAAACATGAGCTGAATGCACGTAGAAGAAGTCACACAAAAACTAAATCTCGTATGACTTGTCTGCTCTGTTGTGATACTTTTACAAAACCAATTTTGCTTCCTTAAACAGGTAGAATCAATTTTTGTTACACTTAATAATCTGATATGAAGCACCAGTTTAATCCTAGTTTACAATGTATGTGAAGGGCTACAGTCCTGCCACTTACAACAGTATCTAGGGTATGACGTGTCCTAAAGAAGGCTTTACAGCTCCTTCTAAAAGCGAAAGTGTAACCTTTGTAATATACTGTACATTCTCATGGCAGTTTATTAGGTACACAAACACTAAAATGTAACACAATACACCAGTGTAATATAATACAGTAAGACAGTTGAAAAAAAACATCATCACCTTTATGAACAGAGGTTTTCTTGTGAGGCTGTTGTATTAGTCTGCATTATCTAGGTGCAAACTGAGTGAGTGCATGTAGCAATCTGTGTAAGTAAACTAATAAACTTTACTTGATTGTGATAGCACTATTTTCACAGCCTTGATATCACCTGCTCTTCTTTCTTTCTTATCTTCTATCCTCCAGCCACTGTAAATAATTCATTTTTCATTAAAAACTCATTACCACTAAAATCCCTGCGTTTATATTATCACACAGTACGAGAGAATAGAGAGAGCGTGAAGGAGTGTGTATGTGTGTGTAAAAGAGAGAGAGGGAGAAGGAATGGAGTTGAAATATGAGGCAAAGCCATAAATAGATTGTGTGCTCTAATGTGATTGTCATCCTGCGGTTGCTCTTTGTCTGTAGAGAATGCAGAGTGATGAGTCCAATGAGAGAGAGATCAATGAAAGACAGCGAGAGTAGAGAGGGAGGGTGGTGAAAGATGAGTGAAGACAGACAGAGTGATGACCAGCTTTTTGGGACGTGTGGATAAAAGAGAGAGAGAGACTTTTGTGTGTGTGTGTGTGTGTTCGAGCACTGCGGGCTCAGAAAGTGAGAGCCTATGCATTACACTGTTTTCATATGCACATCAGTTGGTGTTATTATTCACTGTTCACAAGCTTTGGTGTATGTTTATTTATGTGAATATACAGTGCTGGATTAAAGCTTCTATGTCACATAACCACCTCTCTGGCAGCCAAGGTAGAGTGGGGGGTGGAGTTTGTACCTGAGCAGGCAGTTTGTTTTTATGAAGGCTGGTTACAAAGTGAATGGTTAATGCTTATGCATTTGATTATTAACTATTTATTTTAATTAAGATTTTTTTGTTTGTTTACTATATCACATATCAGCCTTTAGTAAAGAATATAATTAATAATATAATACGTAATTCAGTGTGTTTAATTAATCTGTTCTTGACATGGCCAGTTGTTGTGAAGTGTTTGATCCACCATTGCTGTTTTCCGAGATCATCGTCTTTTTGTTGTCCTTGACCTCGCCAGTGGATTTTTTTTTCACATAAAGAATAGGAAGGTTTTGCAAGGCCACGTCAATCACCTGCTCTCAATCCAACTCAGTATGTATTTCACTTCCTGAAGGGAAAACTGAGTCAGAATCCCCCAAGAACAAACAGGAACCAATGACAGTAGAGTTCAGTAGAGGCCTGGCATACCATTATTCTTCATTATCAGGGAAGTTACCCAGCATCAGATAATATTCGTGGCTTCAGACTTCAAGCACACATTGAACGGAAAAGATTTACAACCAAGTATTAAAACTAAGAGTTTAATGTATGTATGAGTATGCCTTTACGGGACGCCTTTGCCACCCAGTAAAGTTTACATGCATGTCTGTCTGGACAATCCAAGATTTAATGAAATCCCTTCAATGCATGCCTGTGTCATCGTGTAATTCATGCTCTTGTGCACACGACAATGGGATGGGCGTGAGGTAAGGTCAAGTGACAATGATCTCAAAGATTTTGAGAAATATTGGCCTTCCTGAAATAGTATGTTCACAAAAAAGTTTTTTGTTGTTGTTTTTGTCAGGTGAGCAAGTCAGGTGACCGCGAGGAAGAGGTAGGATTGGTTAGGACAAGGTATAAACAGGAAGTCCACTCACCTGCTCCCCGCTCAGACATCGTGTTTCTCTCATGCCACGAGCTCCAGCATTGTGCTACTTAACTTTCATTGTTTTGTCTCAGATCTCCATCGTCCATCTGCTCCATATAGAACCTCCATTCCATCTGTTCTCTTGTTGTTTGTCGACCGGTTAATTGTAACGCCGGCTCCCAGTGGGAGCCCACTTCTAGCGCCGCGAGCGTTACGACAGTAAACGGCGTGTGTCTTCTAGCCCGCTGTGGCTCAATCCACAGCTGGGTCAATCCCACACGCAACAAGGGCGTTCCGATCTCACACACTTTGTCTGTGTCTCTACACGCCTGACAGTTTTAGGGACAGACAGATAGACATACCACCTGAAAACATAATGTTAAAAAGAATACAATTTGCTGTAATTCCTATTTAATCCAATACTTTTCTTCTAACACTTATACTTTCTACACTTCACTGATGCATTGTGGTGGTGTACAGAGCCAAACATTGTGTGTAACTATCTAACTAGCCTTTGTGGTTTAGCACTTCATTTTTGTCCATCACACGATTGTACTTGATAACAGAATTAATATTTTCGCTCATTGTCAGCAATACACATGAAAATTTGACAAAAACAAGTGATTTAACTTTTAATAACCTTTAGAACAATATCAAAAACTATTTGTAACCATGTTCAGAGTGTGTGCTCAAGTTGCAAAATGACCGAAGTGTGATGTCTCAAATTTTCATCACAAGATTTTTGAGTTTGGCTATGATGGGACAGCCACAACACATCACAGAATGGAAATTAGAAGTTATGACAGATTTTCAGTTTTTTATTCATAATTTGTTTCCTCTTTCATTCTTAAGTGGTCCTTGAGTTTTCTCAGCGCCTGATTGCAATGCCACTGTCAGGGGAAGTATACACAGCCGTAAGTACTACAAATCTGTACACTCGACTCAGCTAATCTCATACTGGTCTCAACCCTCATACTGACTGTCCAGTTTGTCTATGCTGAACTATAGCCCATACAAGGAAAAATGCTGAATAGACCACTTTAGGGCCTTTAGGGCTTTCCAGATTTGTTCATGTCTCAAACTCAAACAGTAGACTATGCTCTTCGCTCTTATACAAAAGGTTGCAAAACCTCATACTCCAAATACTTGATGCATTTAGTGATCTGCACCATCTGCCATGAACTGCAGCTCCACATTGGGACACACTGTGTATGTGGTTCATGGATAACTAGATAACATCCACCCCCAAAAACGTTGTTGGACAGCTGATTCTAGATCACAGTGGACACATACGATGGGCTCTCTGTGTCTTGTCCAAGGACACCTCGTTATGGGGCCAGGAGGAACCAGAAATCAAAACACAGTTCGAATTAGTAGATTTGCTGGCAGAGATAATTTGTTCACCTTTGAGGGTATTTGGCTTCCCCCTCATTATGAGGATAATGGACCACTGGACATTTAATATGGAACACACAGAGGCAAGTACTAAAATTTTAAATCTACAGAGTCATAGTACTCTGCAGTTGGAAACTGCATAGAAACTAGACTGATAAAGGCCAAGTTTCTTAACACTTCATAAATATCTACAACTACACTATAACTAGCATAGCCTTCAGTTGCACACAGTGTTTCACTGTATATCTTAGTTTCATTAGTGTGGGCTTTGTCTGTGTGTCTTTGTTTATATGTGTGATTGAACATGCCAATGTTTTGCATTCACCTCATCTTGCAGCCAGTCAATAAAGCGGCTTGATTATTCAGATGGGCCTTAGGTTTAACTCTCCCTCCTTATTGACATGACGAAGGTTTTAGTTCTGTTAAGAAGCTGACACACTTCATTACAGAGAACATTCCTCTATTGATTAAACCATTTTAAGGTCTGGCCTTTCTCTCCCAGGAAGGATCTCCTCAATAATAACTATACCTTTCTTAGACACACACACTGAGGTTTTGCACATACATGCAGGTGTGTACATTTTATGTACAGCATTTTGTGACCAATGACGTCACAAATGAGACATACATTAACTACAGCTTTGTTACTTTAGCTTTCTTTACTTTAGTTAATGCAGTTCCAAGTCCCTCTGTTGGTTTACAGATAATATTGTTAACGTTTCTTCATCCAGGATGTCTCTTTCTTTTCTTTCAATGCATATTGCATTGCATAAAAACAGTTGCCAGCTGACGTCCATATTTGTTTTGGTACCAGAAGATGCAATAATTTATGTTCCTGTGGGATTTGGGAGTGTGTCTACTGCCAGAAAAAGCATTCTGAGGTAGGTTCTTCTTCCTGATTGATTGTAGGTCTCAGCTAGTCTTTAGGTACGTCCCTGCTGAAAAGTTGGAAATATGAGTTTAGTAGAAAGGTTCGGTGAATTTTGTCTGGTCCTTAACACTAGGCTTCTGATGTCTCTAAAAGCCAGCTGTTACCTTATAAGGACAGCCTGCCAGAAAATGCTCCCTCGTCAAATAAAAGTAAAGTAAAAATGTTTACATTAACATTATTAAACATTAAAATTGCTGTAAAAACACAACAAAACTCACAAAACACCAGTGTTAAATAACATCCAGATCCAGGATACCTCTCTCGAACCAAGACGCAATACGACAACAAATAAAACCCTGTGATATTAAATTGCTTTAAAAACACAATCAAAGCACAGCACATAGAAAAATGCCAGTGTTCCATTAGGTGAATGTAGATCCAGGATACCTCTTCTTGTTCATGCTTTTTCCAACCCTGTCTCCTACAGATTATGTTTGTATACAACTAAAGTTTTTGAACAGGACGTAGCTGTTATGTTGTACTGAAACGTATTTTTGTGAATGAATAACGCTACTATTATTAACGTGAAAGCGATGCTGTTTACCGTGCATGGTGGAGATGCAGGAGACCCGAGTCCCAAATCAAAGTCCCCAGTCTATCACAGTAAAGTACGGTAGATGACATAGCACTCCTCTTTCTCTGTGTCACTATAGCCTGCATGTGTCTGCTAAGCACTGCTGAGTGACGTTGATGTGAGAGTATTTATACCAGAAAGTTAACTTTCTGATGGAACGCTTGCACTGAAATTAGAAGAGATATACAGTATAATATAGCATGGTGAGGATACTATCTTGATAACAATACTATACCCTTTAAAATCTGTAAATTTGGTGCCATCTGCAAAGTTATGCATTTTAAGCAGATTTTAACTGTACCAAAACTACTTTATTTGTCTTAATTAATCTAGTTAGACAAGAACTTAAAATTTCAATGAACCTACAAAATTCACACTTTACTCTCAAAAGGAAGGTTTCAAACATATATTTATGCACATACTCTTTTACACAGGTTTGATGGCTGCAGTGTTTCAAGTCTTCAAGAAGATTACCAGAGATCAACTGACTATCTGCAGTAAATCTGTTATCAAACAGTTACAACACTTAAGCAAAACTTAAAGGAAACAGCTTGACATTTGCATTTCTTGTCACAAGTCAAAACAATGGCTTTGTTTCATTATGCTATTAAATCCCTGTAGTTTGATTTAAGTACACAGACAAGCAAATAGTATATGTACTCATCCATATAAACACATGTGCGCACACATGCACCCATACACCTATGAGTTGCTGCATATTTGCCAAATTTGTATAAAATTTGCTTTTTTTATATAAAACTGAGGATTTACCAGTCATCAAGATTTAAAATGTGTTACCTTGTAAAACTAATCACCTGTTTTTACAACATATACTAGAATACTAGATTGTTACTTCGTAGGGATCTCTAGCATACACACACACACACACACACACACACACACAGTGCAGAGCAAATGTACTTGCCTAGGGTTATATCAAATCATTCCAGAAAATTTGACAGCATGTCTAATAATAAAGTACATAAATAGGCAAAAAGACATTGAGAATACATGACTAGTGTATAATTCCTCTTGTTCGGAAAAGCAAGGCCTTAAGACATGAAGAAACATATTATAATTTCATCATTGGCACTCATGTATTTTTGCGATCCTGCCTTGCTCAACATACAGATGAACATGTAAACCTCTGATCCAAGGTTTTTCTGTGTCAGCAGTTTGCTGAAAAAAGTTTATTGGAGTTGTCACTGTTGAATGAAAAGTATTTTTGCTGATACAGCGTCACTAAAATCAATAACCATTTAGTGAATTATGTGTTCATGCCAAATTTGATGTCTCTTACAGACTTAAGTTATCTACATCCACTACCACCCGCCCACACTGCGGAGCTTGTCTTGTCTGGCAAGATGACAGTTAATAATTGCTAAGTAATAATGTATATTACAGTATGCAAATATGCTTTCTATTCAGATACTGTCATTAAGTCGTATGCACTTACATATCTGTTCAAGGCAGATATTGTATTTTGTTGATTCATATTTTAGTCAAAGTAATTAAGCACCATTTGTGGTTGATTAGATGGACTTGCTGTATGCTGAATAAAAATAATTTCCAATGTCTACAAGGTGACATTTTTTCTTTCCATATTTTTTCATAGCACAGTGCTCATGTTAGTGATAATCCCTCCTACCAACTCTTAAAGACCGTACTGTAAGAATGGTCTTCAAATACAAGCCTTAATGAAGAGAACAGGCAGATAATGTCTGGTTGACCTTAAGGTCATCGATGAGCGTCCTCCGGTCTAGACTCTGCAGTGTGTACGTACTCTTGGCACTTGTCAGACCTCTATTGTCTGGCTGTTCTGCTGATTAAGCATGTGAATCAGTGGTGAACTCATCTGATTGGCTGTTCAGTTTAGTGAATCACTGAATGAAATGAGAAATGGAATCCGATTACTATTTCACATAGACAGCTTGGACAGCTTTTTTCCATTAATAAATGAAATCATCATTTGAAACAGTATTTTCTATTTACTCAGGTTATCTTTGTATAATACTATTTTATTCAATTATCTGAATTATTTAAGTGACAAAAGTGCAAAATTATAATAATCAATTAGGAAGGGCAGTAAATACATTTTCATGGCACTGTAAGGATGATGATGATAATGATTAATGGACGTTCCTAAAACTTTATTAAAAAAAGGTCAAAACAAACCAAATACTGGCTAGCTTCTGTCTGTTCCTATGAAAATGGTCTTGCTTTTCATAGCACCATTAAACTACCAATAATCTGTTTATGAGGTTGATGTATTTCTAACTCTCGTTAGCTTCTGTTTTATATGCCAAGTTATTGAGTTAAAGAAATCCCTTTTAAAACTTCAAAAACAAACTAATGTAAAGTAGCTGTTGGAAGAGGAAATTAACAACAACAAAATACAACAGGGAATAGATACATCTTACTCAATTTCTGCTTGCAATAAATGATGTGAAAGTACTGAGTGTTGTTCCGTTACTCGTGTCACAGGATTGTCCCCTTTCATTTAGCAGTGGTCATATGATTTCAGTTTGAAATTCAACCCAGCTTTCAAACTCTACGTGACCTGAGCTGTAGTATTAGCCTGGCAAGACCGGCGTTCGCCTACTTTATTGCCTCGGTTCTTCATTTTCTGAAGCTTTTGGCCGGCATTTCTGTAGAAGCTCCCCAAAATACACATGCAGACTTGATTGTGTGGGCGCCACCTCGGTGATTGCCTATTTAGTGAGTAATTATCTCTGTCTTTCTCACTCTCAGCCAACACAAGCACTGATTGAGTTCCTCTCATTGTGGGTAATGTCTTATTTATCATAAGAGCCCAGCGTGAGTTTTGCAATAAAAAAAAAAAAAGATGGAGCAGGCGTGACACATAGTCATCTACAACTAGGGAAGATAAGAGTTGCAAGACAATAAAATTAAAACAGCAGGTAAATCTACGCTTCTGATAGGTTGGCATCCGGGAATGGAACTTAAAACTCTGTGGTAAGTAAAGAAAATACAAAATGTGATGGGCATCCATTATCCCTGTTCCAGTAGTTCCTGTATTTCTTAGTGTCAAGGCACGTTTAAATAAAATCAGATCATTTTTCAGTGACCGATAAACCCTCGGCTGGTATTTTTCCTATTCCAGACACAGTTAAGTATGTCTGATGCCGCCTCAGCCCTGCCGTTAATCTGTTTCTTTGTGTTTATTAGTAAATCAAAGGTCTAATCAGCTCTGAAGCTGCAGAAGAAAGGAGGAGAAGAGGAGAGGAAGAGGAGAGGTGGTATGGGCTATTTTTCAATCTAATGGCCAATTAAGATCAGACTAAACGAGGAGGCAGGAGAGCATTGTCTAGTGCAGACCTCATTGAGACTCTAATAAAATGTCAAAATACCACCTCTCTCACTCTCTCTAACACACACACACACACACTCTGCCTCTCTGTTCGCTCACTTTCTCAATCTCTTTCATTCAATTTGTTTTTGCTTTTCATGCCCTTCTAATTTCTTCCCCTCTTTTTTTTCCCTCGCAGTTGTTCTCGCACACCCACGCTCACACTGGCTTCCCCCTCATCTCTTTTTTTATTTAGAAGGGCAAAGACAGAGAGAGAATGAGAAGAAAATGGAGCTATAGATTTGAGCTGCATACTGTATCAATTTTGCCCAGTCTAAATGACCTAAATAAGGAATTCAATACTACAGGGTCTGAATAGTAGAGCTTAGTCCACATATTTATTGAATCCAGCCTCTTTGTCCAGTGCCAGTGCACTCTGTGGTTTGAGACTCCACTGATACAATGTGCAATAGAAACCTGATCCCTACACCCCAACCCCTTTCCGTACTCTCCTTTTTTCTGTTTTTTTCTGTTTTTCTTTCACCAAGCTGAGGCCTGGCACTGAAGAGATGGAAGGAGGATTGTAAAAATAGAAAGAGTGAGATAAAAAAAAATAAGAAACCAAGACAGAGATGGGTGACTGCGCAAATGCTGGGCTTTTATACTGCTCTCCACTGTTACATGACATAATTTGACACTGGTGCATATTGATTTTCATGAACTGTTTTCACTTACTAGTCTTTGTTGGCTCTATCTGTGCAGCGGTGTGACTGTTTTCTCCTTCCACTGTTCAGTGCTGCAACATCAGAACTGCAACGCTGTAAAATATATGTGATCACACAAATTAATACTGCATCTGATGATCATTAATATTTGAGTGCTTTGAGCAATCAAAAAATGTATTACATTGATTGATTTCTCAAACATTAGAGATATAAAATAACTAAAAAGCCTCCAGTTAATCCAAAATGCTGTGGCCAGAGTTCTGACAAGAATTAAAAAGAGAGACTATTTCTCCAACATTAGCTCCTCTTCATTGGCTCCCTGTAAAATCCACAATAGAATTTAAAATCCTCCTTTTTACAAAGTATTTAACAATCAAGCTCCATCATATCTTAAAGACCTTACGGTATATATAACTTATATAACCATCCTATCTCAGCAGAACACCTCGGTCAGCTTGTGGTTCCCAAAATCTCTGTAACTTTCTCCAGGTATCCCCGGCCTTTGGGCTGTTTTTTTCTAGTGTGCAGTTACTGCTCCTACCAACTCCTCCCAGTGTCTGTTGCTTGTTCTTACTCCTGTTTTTCCACTTCCCAACTGGTCAAGGCAGATGGACGCCCAACCTGAGCCTGTTTCCGTGGGTTTTCTTCAAAGCGGGTTTTCCTTTCCGCTGTTGCATAGTGCTGCTCATCTAGTTGTGAGATGTGCCTTCCTAAATTTGTGATAATTTTTTGTTGTGCGAGATTCAAGTGTTCCCTTTCCTGTCTCACTAACCAAAGACATAAAAGCAAGTGAAATCGAGTGCACACATTGTGGAACACTGTTTAACATTTTGTTTGTTTTAACTCACACTTTGGCTTCTCCTTCTCTCTTCTTCTACTGCAGCCTGCTGTAGACTGGCCCACAGCACCGACTACAGCGGCTTACAACAACAACACAGACAAGGAGTGAATCAGAACTCAGAAGGATAAATGTCCTTGGATTAACAGGTTTTTTTAGATTTTTTTTGCTTGAGAAAAAACGCAGCCAGTGTGTTTTGAAAAGCTTTTATAGACCCAGAGGCTCACAGAATTGTATCAACCAATGGGCTAAACATTTAAAGTCAGAGCAATGCTGGCAGAAATACACAACAATGTGTTTTTCTTCTATAAAACAATCATTTGAATGATACACTTGATACTAATGGATAACTGTACATAGCTAGGTCATTCATTATTTCCTGTGTGTGTGTGTGTGTGTGTGTGTGTGTGTGTGTGTGACCTTTTTAAGATCCAGCCAAACTGCTAAACACATTCCCTCTGTGCCTTTCTTCATTTACAGGTTGGCTATTGACATCTTACAGTCTGAACTCCAGGGACTGACATGCACAGGATCATGCACATGTGGGGTCCGGACACACACACGCTTCCATTTACACAAAACACACTCATCTAGAAGCCAGTTCCTCAGAACCTGTACAGAAAAGTAGAAAGCCAAAGTTTAGGATGATAGAAAATACTTCTATTGTGTCTGATGGACGCTGGATTTGGAGGAAAAAAACTCCACACAACGTCTATACATATGTTTTGATAATTATTTGGTTTGGAAAGGCATCTGCCAAAATTAAATTAATTGCTTTGTACATTTCATCAAAGCCTGTTTAATATTATATAGCCTAATGGCAAAATATGAAATCACTGGTATCATGTCCTCTAGCTTTGGCCTCTCCTAGCCTAGTCTTTTTGCCCATGTCAACCCATAACCTTTTCTCTCCTCATGGTCAACGGCTCAACTTACCGGCATCACCTTTGCACGGAAGCGATTGCCAAATGTACACCCACACACGCCAGACTGTAGAATAGCTTGAGGGGGTAATTTTGCTAGGGAAACCTCACATAAGCTCCTTATCACAACACATTAGGAAGAAGAGGGGAGGGGAACACTAGTGTCAGCTGTCCGGCCCTGTTGAAGAAGGCGAACCAGGCTGAATATGACAGGTCAGTGAACAGCACTAGCCAAAGGCTATGGAGTGTGAGTAGAGACATACGCTGCCTTTAGTTTGTCATCCACAACCTCAGCTGTGAATTATAAATTGTAACAACCCTTTTAAAAACTATTCTTCGGGAGCTTTTCCTTACTAAAATCAGGGGTCTAAAGACGTCTCATTATTCTGTACAATAGAAATCAAATGACTAAACACATCTTACTTTCTGATACAACACTTCGTTTTACATAGAATATACAAATGTATCCTGCCACATAAAATAGTGCAGAGGACAGTCACTAATGTTATCTTGTTGTCCTACTACAACAAAGCAAACTGTTCTAAGCCTTATAAGATGACTGTAACAAACCATTTTGTCTTGTGTTCAAGACAAGCAAGAGTGTGTGTAATGTTTGGCTACCATCAAAGAATTAGAGAACTTATTAGTAGATATTTGTGTAACCCCTACAATACCCCAATGTACTGTTTACTATGAGATGCTTTTATGTATAGGCCACACTCTCATCTAGGTTCCTATTCAAGAACATTATTTCAGAAGAGCAGAATTTCCATGAACATTAGTTTATTCCAACATCACTGAACAACGCTCAGTTAACAGTTGTTTGACCATAAAACTTTTGAATTTGAAACACGTTTCCAACGTCCCAGTTAAGTCTTTTTCTTAGGTTCACAATCAAATAGTCAAGTTTTTAGTAAATCTTTTCTGTAAGTGTAGTGTACATTGGAGAAAGCAGCCACTTCACAGAAGGAGCAACCTCAGGGCCTGAATCAGCGGTGTACGTTGATCTGAAGGACAAACACTCATTTATGGACTAGAATGTACAAATACTGGATAGAGGAGACAGGTGGTTGGAAAGAGGAGTGAGGGAAGCCTTGCATGTGCAAATAAACAATCCCTCACTCAACAGAGGTGGAGGCCTCAGACACAACCTATCTTCAACCTACCATGCTGCCCTTTCATCCATACCCAGAAAAATCAGGCCCAATTCACACATCCACCAGGTTGACCACACTTAACAATCCACTCAATCGGGGCAGGAGGAGCTGCCAGGGATGGGGCTGTTACATCTACCCACACCCATCCCCTGCCTTTGTTTCACTTAACGAGCCTATTCAATGTAGGGGTAAGGTGAAACCAACCTGGAGGATAAATTTGTGGTCACTAGCCACTTCACTCAGATTGATAAAGTTCTGTGGATGCAGAATGAAACGTCTCTACTAAGTCCAGTTGCCACGACTCAATCTTCAGACTGTAGTGTGGGTCGTTGCTAGTGTTGAATGAGATCACAAGCTTATCTGTTCCAGAGTTTTGCCGCCATGTTGTGTGTGATGACAAAGCCGACAGGTCCTCTCTACCTTGCCCGTTGACTCTGGAGCACGTGTCTGTAATAGTAATAGTGACTCCAAAAAAAAAACAATCGGAGATTCACAGTAGTCAGAAAGACGAATCCACGCAATCCACAAGACAATCCACTGGTGTGCAAAAAGGTGAAACGCAAAAACGAAAGACAACTTAAAAATTAGCTCAACACTTTACAGGGTTGTAGCTTAAAGAAGCTTGAAGTTTTTAGATGTTTCTGGCACATTCAGCACTATGGTAACCACTTGGTTTTCTCTGAGGGCTCCACTCTTTTTTTCCTGCATAACATGTATTACAAATCCGTAAAATGCATAGTACTGAAACGCCCTCTAGTGACCACAACATGAAATAACAGCTTTAACCCCTTATCTGTGTTTAGCATTTAGTAATGTCGCTTTGCCCAGTCATTTGTCGTATTGTAACAAGACTGAAGGATTGCTTTGCATCACTATGAGACACATGTGAATGTCAGTTAACTACAGTAATAATATTTATTGCCTAGAGCAATGACATATGCTATTAAGGCCCTAATCATAAATCTAACCCTGTTTTTGTGCCTAACCTGAACCAAGCCACAAAGAGTGAATGCCACAGAATGCCAGCCAGAGTTTTTACCAATGACATGCAGTCATCCTCACCTTGCCGTCTAATAATGATGGCAAGTAAAATACTAACAATGATAAGAGAAAATCCATTTGTCTAATTGAGTGATTTGTTTTCTGTATGATTTCAAAATTATTAATGTAAAAATAGCTGAATTTATGCATTTCCTGTTCAAATACATAGAAGAAGGGCGAGGTGCTGTGCCACACACACTGACTGATGCCGGTAGTTGGCGCATTCCCATTGCTGTTTCCCTTTATATCACCCATACACATGTTTGATTGCATGTACTACACATGCTGACGTATATACTGTATATATGCATATTTGTATATATATTTAATGAATGTGTGTGACATATTTAGTAGGGATGTTCGATATTGGCTTTTTTACCGATATCCGATATACCGATATTGTCTAAATATGAGGTATATCATATTGTTTATGAGGTCCTCCCTCATAAACAAAAAAAAGAAAAACTAAATAATTTTAGGTAACTAACATCACAAATGTCCTAGCATACTAAAACCTTAAATATTATTGCAAGGTGTGCCAAACAAACAAAAATATCTCAAAAACTATACCTTAGATTTGTCATATTTTAATATTTTGAGAGAGAGGAGAAGTAGCTGAAGAGTTAGATGTATAATATGTGAATGGTATAAAAAACTTGGGTCATTAAAAGAGTAAAAACATTTTCCGATATTACATTTTAAGGTCGGACATCTCTAATATTTAGTCTTTCTGATTGGTCATGCGCAGTGGAAATGCACAGGGTGAGGCAGAAAATACAGTGTCACACTGATAAGGGGCAGTGCTGAGCTCCTTAGGCACAATGGATAACAGGTGCATGTCACAGAGTGCTCTTTTTTTATGCAGAGCACGGGGGTGTGGCATGACAAGTCTGTAACGGTACACTCATTTAAAGTTGTTTTGACAAAATAGCAGAGGTGTGAAAAGTACTTACATTCTCTACTTTAGTAGAAGTACAGATACTTGTGTGAAAAAATACTCTGGTTAAAGTAAAAGTGCATATTCAAGTCCTTTACTTAAGTAAAAGTAAAAAAAAGTACAGGTTTTGAAATGTACTTAAGTAGAAAAGTAAAAAAACAATTTTCACCTTTAATGATACAAAATGCCTTTTGATAAGGTAAAAAAAGTTCTAGGCATACGAAATACATTACTTTTCTTCTTTTGTTCACAACCTGCACTGTGTTGGTATAGAGAGATTATTCAGAAATTCTGATATAGTCTAGTTTTTCTATAAACCAAACTTTAAACGGGTTAATATACAGTACAGGCCAAAAGTTTTGGGGTGAGCTGGACCGCAGAGTGAAGGCAAAGGGGCCAACAAGTGCTAAACGCCACTGGGAACTCCTTCAAGACTGTTGGAAAACCATTTCAGGTGACTACCTCTTGAAGCTCAGCGAGAGAAAGAGTGTGCAAAGCAGTAATCAGAGCAAAGGGTGGCTATTTTGAAGAAACTAGAATATAAAAGATGTTTTCAGTT
>JAUYWH010000007.1:2184931-2200420 GCA_034779795.1 Ctenopoma multispine | reverse complement strand
TGTAGTCTTTTGAAAATCACTGTGTGTAGAGTTTTGCAAAAAGTGTGAAGCAGACCTTGTGTGTAATGTTGTGCAGAGCAGCAGAGGTGTTTTGCTCCTTGGAGCAGAGTTTTACTAACTGTGTGTTAATTTTTCATTTAGCGTGTAAACGCTTGAAAAAAACTGTAATATAGCAGTACTTTTAAAATAAAAGTTTAAAAAATTGCTGCTGCCCAGCACTACTCCATCCTCCAAAGACTTGAGACTCAGCTTCGACTTTAGATGCAGAAGTTGTGAACAATCTGTAGGGGTGGCAGTGTTGCAGTTAGTAGAGTGGTCACCTACCAACATTAGAGTTGGTTGACGACCCAACTTCTCCTGGCCATATGTCAAAGTGTCCCTGGACAAGAAACTGAACCCCCAGCACATCCACAAATCCCCCACCACTGAAGTTGGACATGCCAGTGCACTCTGAGTGGGTCCCAAACCCAGTATATAAACTAGGAGGGTTGTGCCAGGAAGGGTATTAAGACTTAACCTCTGCCAAATATATGTGGGCACCATGATCTGCTCTGGTGACCCTAACCACAGCATAAGCTGAGAAGAACAAAAACAACTTGTGAACAATCATCATTTTAGTATTAAGGAAATGTCTGACAAGCTAAATGTATTTCCAACCCTTTGC
The DNA here is from genome assembly GCA_034779795.1 of Ctenopoma multispine. NCBI lineage: Eukaryota > Metazoa > Chordata > Actinopteri > Anabantiformes > Anabantidae > Ctenopoma > Ctenopoma multispine. The sequence goes on along the minus strand of JAUYWH010000007.1, from coordinate 2,199,756 downwards.
CTTCTTCTAGTAGATTTGTGGCAGACAAGACACAGCAAAAGCATATCGCTTCCCTTCACTGGTCATCTGCAAATTTCTGCACATTATTACTGCAATTCCCTCCCTTATAATCCTGCACCATTTCAAACAATTAATCATTTCTGATACTGTACGTTAATAGATACAGGACTGATCCGGGAGTCAACTGTTTTGAATTCTTGGATATAGCAATGTGGTGTTCTAAGCAGCTTGGATGGCATGTAACAAATGATGCTCATTGTAACGATAAGAAACTTAAGACTTCTCTTGGACTGTAGGTCAAATGTTTGACATCTGATTTAAACTTGCAAAGAATCATCAGGGTCTCTGCTGCAGACAAACATTTTCAAAATGTATATTTATCTAAACCTTGAACAAGCAAAGACAATACTGACATATTGCAACATATGGCTTAAGTGTTAGCAATGGTAGCCAATTGGTACATCAGGTAGGCAGGCAGAAGCATTAGCATTTATATGGACCAATCAATGCTTAAGTTTGATTTTCACAAAATTGAAACAATGAGGAACAAGTTCACCAGATGTTTTAAAGATAGCTGGATGCATAAAATACATCTCAAATGGACTTGACAGAAAACTCTTCTATCAACCACCTACTGTTTCTCCCCAATGCAATTAAACCCACATCCCCAGATTGCCTACTTGCAGCAGTCAGGAAAACAAAAGGTTACAGGTGATTATGGAGGTTAGACACTGTGGTTTCACATCTCGAATGTGTATTCATTATGAGTGTAATAGTTTAGAGAGTTAAGATAGAAGTTGTTTGGAATTCCTCATGGATCAGCAGAGGTTCACAGGAACAGGACCATCCCACGGTCATCAGCATTCCTGGTAAGAGGGCAACTCACCAGTGACCAATTAGATAAGAGATTGCAGCAGGGCATCACAATGAATAAAGAGACTCAATTGGCTGGCAAGACCCTGTGTAGCTAGGGGTTTTGTTGATGCAAACTTGTGTGAGGACACAGCGATGGCATTAATAGGAAGGAATGTTTTGTTTTGCTGGACACAAGCACACAAACATACAGCATCAGGGTCTAATAATCCACTGAAGACCCAATTCTGAGGTCACTCTTCTGCAGCAAAATGTTGAAACATTACTGTTCAGCCAGAGTAGAAAACATTATTACTAACAGTGAGAAATGGTTGAATTTTAAATGACAGAAGTAGACTGGGGTAAGACCTACACTCTTATTGATTTCACTTATTTAAATCCATTTCTGTCACATGATTAAACTTGCTTTTAATATTTTATACTATGTGAATATGGCCTGCATGTGTGGATTATTGTTCCTCCTTCTTATCAAAGCACTTTGATATCTGCTTATAAAAAGCCACGATGTCACCTGTCAGTGTCCATCTAAGCCGCAAGACATGACAGCCTTTAGGGGACCAGAACACTATTAACGCCACGTTTCATCCCAAATGAGTTTTTATTAAAATGAATGGCTAATTAAATTCCAAGATGAGGGGACAGCGAACAATGCCGGGCAGTGGCTACTTTGATTCCCCCCCCCCCCCCCCTTGTTTTAAAGTAATTATGCGGGCCTGACATGAGTGAGCACACTGCCGGAGACCCCTCTAATGAGTTAAGCAAGAAAAATCGCCACAGTCGCCTTCCGTGGCAGCAGCTAATTGCCTGGCCACACTGGGCCACCACTAACACTGTCATTTAAAATGTGTTGGGTTTTTTTTATTTCTTCTGCTTTTTTTAAATAAATTGGTTAATTAACATTACTGTAGACTGTTAATAGTTACAGAGTTCACTGTAGCTGCCAGACCAAATCTGCTCCTGTTTGGAGAAGTTGCAAGAGGTGCAGATGAGGGTCAATGAACTTTAAAAGCTTTTACTTTAAAAACTTGAACTTTGCTTTTGAGAGATATTAACATGCAGTATTACGATAGCATATGTAATATTTAGTGTGTTTAAAGGTATAAAAGCAACTGCCTACAGCATAAGAGGCATCATGAGAGGCCAGCGAAAGTCTCTCCTAATGTGAGAGGGGTGCTCAGTCACCTTCATCTGATGGTCTGATCTGATGGCATGTTCAAGGTTCTGATTGACTAAACACACCTGATCTAGGTAACCAGAAGTTGACAGGGCTGATAGTGGGGGGATAGTTGGGAAACAAGCAGGGCTGGGGTTCTGAAGGCCCACAGATGGGAACCCTCATCATGATGTATCACCAGTGAGCCACTGAATAAGCAATCGATTCAACATAGGTAACCCTAAAAAGGAAGTGAGTAACCATAAAGAAAGAAACTGATGGAGTGAAAATCCGTCATTCTCAGAGTAAAATAAACCAAAATAAGTGTCTCCACAGACAAACATGACAGTGAATTGCAGTAAGGCCTGCTGTGATTCAGTTATGACATTTTACTTTGCCTCCAGGCAGAAATGTCCAAATTTATATTAATCAGATAATTTAAAAAACTATTACAATCACACCAAAAATGTCACATCAACTCTGTCAGTCATCCCACATGCACGCACACAAACACACACAAAAAGATACCGTTTGACGTCGCCATTGCATCTACAAATGCATCTACAATGCTGACGCTAATATTTGCAAATGTATCTGGACCCCCCAAAACGAGGGAATCAGTGAGACAGCACATTATTATTCATATGTTTCACTTAACCTTTAACATGCAGTCCCATCCAGTGCCCCAGCCAGTGTCTGCATATTGGTACCGGATTATTACGAGCGAGAATGGCTAGGCATTTGTCATTGTTTACGTGCCCTGTTGAAACATCCTTGCCTGTGCTTGCCTACACTCCAGATGAATAGCATTCCCTGGTCCCCGGAGGCTTCCAACTTCTCCTGAGACCTTTAAGTGTTTGTTGACAGACTAACAGACTTTGGCTTGTTTAGCTTTCTCCACTCTCTAAAATCCAAAAGGTCACCCGCAATACCCCCACCCCCACCCCCACGTCAAAAGAAGGAGAAAAAAAACAAGACCTCAGGAAAATGCCCTTACAAGGGGACCTCAAGAGCTCTCAGGGAAACAAATAGAATCCCTGCTGCCACGGTTACCAAGTTTACCAATATGTCTCTATGGCTACAAATTACAAAATAGCTAGAAATGCGCCCCCCTCAGCTAGAGAAGCAAACAAAGAGGAAGAGGATCTGAACTTGGTATCCTTCCCTGAGTAGATTACCCAACAGTAGCATAAAGAAACATTTCACTGCGTATTTCATTGGCTAAAAAATAAAGACCCTAAAGACTGAGATAACATACTCCATATGGCATATTTGGGAGGTCACTGTCAGTATTGCAGCATGAGGTGGAGCAGTACAATGGAATTATCCTGCATAACATGCATAATTCCCCTCTTTACAGCAAACGAGCAGTGTGCACCCGTTATTTGGGGTCTCTATTGTTGCTGTGGCACTGCTCATTATTATGGGGTGTCTGGTTCAGGCCATCGGAGAGGCTCTCGCCACTAAGGTCTCCGTGGAAATCGGCAAGCCCATCTCACTGCTTAGCAACCAAGCCCTGGGGCCTGTTTTGCACAGCTTAATTCAGATGAAAGTGCCATGCACAGGATTGGCTAAGCTCAACTAGCCCCCCTTGCCCTGCTCCCCCCCACAACTCCGACATGTACAAAATACACACAGTCATTGTCTGACTCCTTCATGTGGCTTTGCCTAGTGTACCTTCTCTGGTGATTCTACAAAGAACCAAAAATGGTTTTGTATCTAATTTATTTGTCAACCCTGACAGGGAGGTCTTCTGTGGCAACAAAGTACTATTGCGAGGCGCAGGAGGTTTTTTATCTTTGTAATCTATGATTATACAATATTTGTATGTATATAAAACAAATTCTTGTTTTTTTTAATAGTAAAATGACATGGAGGTAATTAGGAACCAGCTCTATGATACATTATATACCTATAGTATTAAAAGCAGTACATAATGAACTATTAAGGAAGAAATTTATGGAGGTAGATATCTTCGGTTGGTAAACTTGACAATGCTAAAATAAAAACTGTTAATGGGATGCACCAATAATTCATTAAAAAGCCTCCAGTTAATCCAGAATGCTGCAGCCAGAGTTCTGACTGGAATTAGCAAGAGCGATCATATTTCACCTACATTAGCTTCTCTCCATTGGCTCCCTGTAAAATCTAGAATAGAGTTTAAAATCCTTCTCCTTACATATAAAGCACTAAATGATCAGGCTCTATCATATCTTACTAAGATAGGCTTCCTGCTATACAGTTGCAGTCTCCATGCCCAATCTGTTACATCAGAAGACATTATTCAAGTGTTTTCACAGGTTAAGTCAAGTCAACAGACCAATCCCCCAACCCTGGAATCCTAGAAACTTGGTTTCCCCTTAGCTTTGCGGTGACAAAGTAATGGCTGGTAAGATTATTTTCAGAGGAAACTATTCTTGAAGTACTACATTCATCAATGGCATAAGGGTCACCAGAAGGTGGCTGGAGTACACAAAGAACATAGCTGTCACTCCAGGATCTGGACTGACCACACCCAGAGTCCCATATGTCTTTTAGAAATCTAGATAAGATAAAATATTCCCATTCATATGAAGATGTGAAAGGGAATATTGTTTCTATGTTAAACCATCACCTTAAGTAAATTTTCAAAGAACCTTCTTTTTTATTTTTCATTTCACCTTCTTCTGTTACCTGCTATAAGCTCACACCCCTCCTCCTCTTTCCACCTGTTTTCCTCTCTACTGTATCTCTCTCTCCACCTCACTACGTTAAGTGGGCGAGAGTGGGAACGAGTGAGGAATCCGCAATGGCGGCTGTGACTCAGGCAGCCAGCTGCTGCAGTGTTGTGACAGTAATGAGGACAGGGTCAGTGTAAATAGACAGACTGAACGACAGAGGCACACAAGAGGACAGAGAAGGGGAGAAAGAAAGAGAGAGAGACACACAGACAGATTGAGGTAGCCATACAGATGCGTACATGAGGTAAAGCCGAGTTCATGAAGGAAGTGGGAAAAAAAAGGGAGAGTGTGAGAAAGGCAGAGTAGACAGAAGCCACCTGATAGGAGGACTCTACAGCAGTGATAGCTTCACTGAGAAAGAACTAAGGTAAGCAACTTTTTCTCTCGCACTGTGGCACAAGTGAGAGGATGTGGAATAGTACAAGTTGGAGGTTCATGTGAGGACACCCAAGACATAATGTTTTTGGATTTGTGCAAAATTTGGACATATGAACTCTATCCGCCCACTGTACAACTCATTCAATCCATTGTAGCACTCATGGTATTGTCATTACATGTACATAATGTTATTTTCAGAATAAATTAGGCTATACAGAACAGCCAGCATTTAGAATATGAATGCTGAATGAATGTCTTCAGACAGTTATTACTAGATACAGAGTTCATGCTGCTGCATCCCCTGCTTGTATTTCCAGTTTGCAATGTCACCACAAATGTACAGACAACAATCAACTTTATTACTTTTGATACAGAGGCAAAGCAGTGATTATTTTTAGTAAGCTTGAAGGCAGATAATGCTTATTTCAGAAAGAGTAATTTGTCCTGAGTCCAGTAATGTGTTTGCCTATATCCAAAATATATATCCAAATATTCCAAATAGTCACACCAGACCTATGACTCTGGACTGGAATACCAGGGCTGATTTAGACTTGTGTGTAAATCAGTCAAGAAACAGTGTATGTTATTGTCAATCAACATAATAATTCAGTATTGTTTATTGGAAAGAGAACATCTCAGTAGTGTACTTTGTCTGTTGTTACATTTAAATAAAAAAGCTGTGCATCTAACAGCCAATCATTGCAGAGATAACTATCAAATCACACATTGTTTCGCAGTTTAGTGTCCTTCACTAGTTTACTGGAGAAAAAAGCAGCATTTCACACAGTGTGTTAGACTGAGAAAAGGAGTGAAATGGAATGAGACAGTGGCGACATAGACTCCCACTATAGACACAGTGTTTAACATCTTCACCCATGGCAGTTCTATTACCGGAGTGTAATTGCAATAACTCCAATACCTCTGCAGTCATGCTTGACAGTTCCCAGACCTGGTCTAGTAATTGCAGGTTGATATATGCAACTGGAAATCAAAGAGGGGTAGGACGTTAGCGAGAGAACAGTTAGGCTATGACTTCCCTAGCGGGGTGGTGAATTGCTAATGCAATATAAGGCCAGAGTTATTAGCGGAGTTGTGAATGGCAAATTGGTGTGAATGCCAAATTGTCAGGGTTAGTATTGAATAAGACAGAAAGTTAAAAAGGAAACTGGGAGGAAGGCAGAATGAGACAATGGATGGTGTTCAGCCATGTCAGAGCAGGCAGGATCTCATTGTAATGGGCCTTAAATACTGTCAGCAATTACAGTACAGATCTACTTTACTTAAATTCTTCAAAAAACTCTCTACAGTCAGCAGCAAAGTGCTGGGTTATTTCAGTAGTTGATCAGATTTATTTCAAGAAGATTTAACATTGCTTTAAATTATCATATCAATGACGCTCTTTATTTAGAATTAAATCCTAGTGTTTAAATGTTATTTGAAATTTTACACACTTTTTATCAGAATCCTTACTGGTGAAAGCTTTAGACTTAAATATGTCTAAAGAAATATGGAAGACTGTAAATGCTTAAAAGAAAAAATACACCTGTTTCTGGAAGGTACAATTCCTGGGGATCACTATCCTGGTCAAAAAATAATGAAGAAGCTTGAAATGTGTGTAGCAACTGTTGCCTGGGTTCTTTTAGAGTTCTTTCATCTTCCTCTCAAAATTCAGCACACATTTTACATGATCCTAAATAACGCCAGACAACGGAATCTTAAAGTAAGGCACATTCATGAGATCCTTCACAACAGTTTCTACTGTAACTGTTGCAGGCTGCAACAGTTATAAACTAACTACCTGATTACTCCACATAAATATGTTTTATTATTTTATTTTAATGTACTACCCCATATGATAATTCTCTCCAAATATCAGATTTTTCCTGTTACTAAAAGTTAATTTGAGGCTTAAAGGGCTAAAAACACACAATCCTTCCACAATGACCATTCCTTATCAAGCTTTATGAGACTAAGGATCAACTTGGCATCCAAACGAAGCTGCCAGAAGCTGAATCAGGTCTTTGATGGACTTCTTCCGGTCTCTCAAAGAAGAAACTCTGGGAAACCTCTCATCAGATTTTGACAGGTCTTTATCCTTGACCTCTCCAGATTCCTCTACAGAGGTCACATTCAATATTTCTCACTTTACCCTACAGAAGCATTTTTTTCCAAAATTGTTTTTTAATACTATGTACACATTTCTATGTTTACTGTATTTTCTAGTCATATTCTAATAAACTATATAATAAATATATAATATACTAAGAAATAAACATATATATGATCATAACAAAAACTAAAACAACTAATCTAATGTTGGCCTTTCTTACAGTGCTGTGAGTAACTTTTGATCTTTACACATCTTTAGCCTATGTATATGTTCTGCACATGGCAAATACACACATGAAGCATTGAAAACAGTAGGGGATCAAAAGCATTTTTTTCCTCTGGGCCCCTTAACAGGTTAATCCAGCCTTGTCAGCACCCCTCCAAAAAGCTTTTGCCACCATTAACTGCTACAGCAACCTTTGAGAAATGTTTTTGTCACAAGAGTTTTACATTGTTCAACATAGCTTGGTTTCACCAAGTCATAAGCATTTTCCCCTGAAAGCTATATTGGAGATATGTCTTAGTATTATAGTGTTTTCTTGGTTTTAGCCACAATTGGATTGTGCAGACTGCACGATCCTTCAATATCAACACAACCATTAGATCTTGGTTGTTACCCAGGCTGTAGATCATTTACTCTTGTCTTAGATCATTTGCAGTAACAGCTGTCCTTATAATTTAGCTTCTCCTTGCCTTGGCACTTCTGGGCCACTCATGGTCAAGTTTGTTTTGGGGCTGACGTTTGCGTAAAAAAGTGTAGAACAAACACTGCTTTTTGATTGATTGACGTCTGCGGAGTCATGTGTGACCAGCCTGTATAAAAATCAGTAAAAAAATAAAAAAAGTTCCATCAAAAAGAGCACACTTGGCGCTACCGCTCCACTTTAATGTGGCCTTAAGGAAACCCGAGATGGTGTGTGGTTGAGCCCGACGAGCTAAAGGGCTTTGTGTGATTCCAGCATTCCTCCATATGTCTCGGGACGGTCCAAAACCACAGGCCCTGACACAAGCAGCGGTTCCAGAGCTTGTTGCCAAGATCCACTGTGAGGAATATTCCTGTTCTTTATCCAAGAGTGCTCCATTAGGATTTATAGCAGGGGAACATAAAGTACTCAGAGAGAACCCATGTCCAGAAAAGATTCAAACAGACACACTTGACAGCTGTAGTCCATCAAGGAAAGCAATGGCTGACTAAGACTTTTAGAAATATTGGTTACCGACCATATGTTTATCAAAACTTTTAAAATCTAACTAACAATCTAGAAGTCATTCAAGGGAGCAAACTATGCAGACTGCTTTGTACAGCAATCCTTATGTAAACTAGCCATTGCAGTAGCACTGTCCACGAAATTACTGAATGACACCAACAACCTTGTAGAAATCCTCTCATCTGCAACCCGTAATAACCACAATACAGAGAGCACGAGTATTGCTAAGCATCGTGGACCATGATCACACCGAAGCAACGGGAATACAACTGCAATTCATAGCGACATTGTCTGAAATTCCTTCTTACCTTCCCCCCCGCCCCCTCAGCAATTACACCTCCTTAAACAGACTGTTGGGGGGGGGGGGGGGGTGAAAAAGTGTGACAGCATGCTAGCAATAACTGTTGGCTGAGGAGCTAATAGGCATGGAATGATGACACATATCAAAGAATAGACGCCTTGCAATGACTAGGAAGGAATTAATAAGTAGGAATGGGTTAATAGTGCATTAAGAACCAGCAGGAGAACGGCAGGAGAGAGGAGGGAGAAGCTTCTGAACTCAGCTGTGAGTAATCATCCCATGGCGAGCCTTCGACGATTACCATAACAGAGCAATTGGACGTGAAAAATGGATAATAGTATGGACATAGAAGTGTGGGACTGTGTGAGAGTGTGTATGTGTGTGTGTAGTAAAATGCACAAATCCTACTGGCTCCCCAGTTGTTAAAAGTAGAATGTGGTGGTCATTTTTAAAAACAAAAACATATGCTGCATAGTCTGCACAAATTGTTTCTCATTTTACCAGTTATTACTAATTATTACAGGGATTCAGCTGATACACTGTTGTGTTTGGTAGTACCATAGATTGTTATGGAACTTGACATGACTGAAAATCTTTATCTAAGCTTATCTGCAATTTATCTGCAGGAATGATGCAGATGTCAGCGCCAGCACTAATGGAAAAGTCATTTTCCTACTTCGAGACTAGAAGAAACATTTTGTTCTCTGTATTATAAAACAGAAGTGAAACTTTGTGATGGTGTGCCATTTGCAGTGATGTTGGCTACTTGTGTCTTAGTCTATAGTATCTAAGAAACATTAATCCCTTAATTCTGGATGCTAAAGGCTTCGTGTGTATTGATAAAGGATAATGGATGTTAACTGGATGGATGATTGGGAGTGCCAGATGTCAAGACTTCAGGAGTAAGGTGATCATTTTTGTATTCACACTTCATAGGAGTATGGTATATTTAGGAGGTGGTTTGTAAACAAAGGGGATAAAATTATCCAGTGTTTGTAGAACTCAGTTGCAAAGTCAACTAGTCCAGGCTTTGTTATTGGGCATGTGGTTGAATGCACTGTAAAAATGTTCAGGGCATAATAAAATCTAAGGATGTGATCAATATTGAGGTATATAACTTCATGTAGAATACATCACTTCTATGTTTAGAATCATGAAGAAGATACCATGATACCACTGACAATTCTTGCTGAACCCCTGTTGAGTGACATTCTATAAAAAAAGCCATGGTTTGAAGGTAGTCGTAAGTCAGGGGTCAGTAATACAAAAATAACTCATACTTAATAAACTGTGAGAACTCATTGTCCTGTATGTGAAATAGCAGTAGCAAGCTCGATGGGTAGTCACTACATCACCATGTTTCTGGCACCATGTGAAAGCACAGACTAATTTTACTTTCTGGGTTGAACATTCTCCAGTGCTCTAATACTGTAGCTAAACTGTGTTGTTTTCCATCCAGCACCTTTTGTCATGTAGATATAATGAATATTGTTTCCTTCCAGGGATGTTTGGCTGCCTGCAATTGGTTAACTTAAAATACTTAACCTTAGGTGGTGAATGTGGAACATTTCATTTACAGGAATATATCTTTAACCACAAGGCCACCCTGCCACAATTTTCCAGCAACTTTGAAATTCATGAATTTTGACAAGGTGTTTCTTCTCTCTCTCCATGTCTGGCATGAATCCAGTGTCCAGTGTATATAGAACTGGAAAACATTTCACAGCTATGGAGCAAGAAAAATACAATGGCCTAAGGATATGATGTAGATGAAAATCAATATGCCCTTGGATTTATATCATTTGCTTCCTCTGTGTGTCAGAGAAACATGAGACATTTCATTTTTTGCACTGATTTCTTTGGTTGGGCTGTTATCCCCTGATCAGTCCACATTCCTCCTCTAATCAAATGGACGGTCATCCTGGGGAAGCTTGGATATCCTGTCACTTGGACATTCAGTCATTATGTGACAGCTCAACCATAACGTTAATTTAAGGTTACGTTTACGTTTCAGTTGGCATTACTGTACAGGCATATAATTGTAAAGAGACTATAAAATGACTGCCATTTGTATGTGTAGCTATCAGATATCGCACCTTCACATTAGAGTGATTTGACTGCCTTTTTCTGTGTGACACCAGTGCGGACAATGCACATTATATACAGTATTTAATAAGAGAAATTCACTAACAGTATAGTATAAAAGATTAACTAAGACAAATATGTCCAATAAAAACAACAATTAATCTAGAATTAACACCTTGCAGTTTCTTGTCTCCACCAACCAGTCAAGTTGCAATTCATATGCATGTCATACATGTATTCTAATCAGTTTATCCATGACTCCAAGTGGATGTTTGTGGTAGATGTAATGAAATTCCACCCTGGCATTCCAGAGACAAGAAATAGACAGATGTGAGGTGCCTTTGACCTTTGACCTTTAAAACTGTATAATCAGTTCATCACTGAATCCAAGTGGACATTAACAGATATCTCATTTGTGAAATGGAACACATGGGAAACCTGAAAAATAAAAAACAGCACTTGCTGTCAAGGAAGCATCAAAAGAGATCATACAAACTTCAGTGCTTTTTAAAGTGCATACTATTACGACTTAACACTTACAGTAAAGGGCTTTGAACTCTGTAGTAAGTAGAAATCATCTATGTCAAAGAAACTAAGATAGCACAGGGGCAACTGTAGGGAAACTGTTAACACGATGTTATGAGAATTTTACTTTCAACATACAAAACATGCACTGCACACTGACTATATACTGAATTGTATGGTTGCCTGTAGTCAAATTTGACCCTTTTGGAGACAATCAATATGTTATCAATCCTGTTCACAATGACCAGTAAAAGAGCTAAACAAGGAATGAACAACCATCTCACACTGTGAAGAATCATGACGATTAGGTACAAAAGAACCATGCAGTCCTATTCTTTTGCATGACTCTGACATTTGAGTTTAATGTAACTATTTAATGACAAAGAACCTAAAAACGCAGCACCCCTGTCTACACAGAGAATGTGATGGTTAATTCTGCAATAGAGCATAACTGCTTCTGCCTCTGTATCATTCATTCTTCTTCACCAGTGTGCATTTATTCTATTTTCACCTTGTCTGTCTCCCTTTTGAAACTGAGTTTGGAATTCAGCAACCATTCCTGACTTTGTTTTTTAACCAACACTCAAGTTCTTCTTTGTTTTTGGTAGAACAGGAATTCATACTAAATGGTATTTCCCTTTTGGGTTTAATGCACTCCATCCAAGGAAGCACATATTGTGTAAATCTAAAAGATCACTGTGAGCATCTATAAATGCTCACAGCCTGGTAAGGAACAAGTGCAGCTAGGGAAAACAATACAGTGCTAAGAATTCGAAAGGAAAGGAGTCAGCCAAAAGTCAAAATAGTTATACAACCTTCCACTCTGTTGTTTAGTGCCAAACCATCTCTCACAGTACACAAAATGCTGCATTAGCTGCCAACCCCCCCAAAAAACTAACTCCAAAGCAGTACTTTAAAGTAACAAAGCAAAGTATCAGAGTGCAGTGAAGTGGAACAAAGAAAGGTTTGCAGATACCAGCTAAAGAAATTGCACATGCCTGCTGCTTATGATCCACATTCACCTTACATAAAGGCCTCTTATTTTCAATTATTCCTCTGCGTAAGCTTGTTTTTGTTTTTTTTAAAGTCTGATGAGTCACTGGCTGTTCTCTTCTCAGTCTGTCCAGTGTCGCCCACGCCATTGAATTAAGACCCCGACTCTAAACACAGAGCAGGTGGTGGAGAACATCAGGTGGCCATGGATCACATAGCAGCACAAACAGCACTTCACATTTTCATAAATTATATAAGAATATGGACAATGAACTGAACAGGATGTAGGGCAGCAGAGGTAGAAGAGAGCTTGACTACATGTCTTGTATGATTTAAGGCCCATTTATGCTTCTGCACCAAGGGTGGCGTCTTTAAGCTCAAAGATTACACTGTAGGTTGCATGGCTCATGATGTAACCACAGATCAGGGCTATGCGTTGATGGATATTCCATATGTGGACTGCAATGATTGTGACTGGCTGCTAGTGTTTTCCTCTGCATGTTTCTAAGCTGGTGGACTGTTTTGAGAGTGAGTGTGTGTGTCCCTGGGCCACATGTCTCAGTATTCAGTGAATAAAGTTGGTTTCTGCCTAGATATTTCAAAGTGTGTGTGTGTCTGTGTGTGTGTGTGTGTGTGTGTGTGTGTGTGTGTGTGTGTGTGTGTGTGTACAATATGTGTGGCTGCTGTGGTTGTACTGTGTTTTTGTGCCTGTGTCCCTGCAAGTGTGTGGGCCTGTAAATGGCTGTGGCAGCTGTAATGCTACTGTAATGCTATGTGTGGTCCTAGAGGGGGACCAGATAACCAGATGGCCAAAACATTACTGCCAACGCATACAGCAATGTTAAACACACACATAAACACACACAAACCGACAGGACTAAACCTCTGAAGGCCTTAATTCAGGCCTGGGCCATGGGTAGAGCAGTAGCCCGCTGGCAGTACCTCTCTTTTGGGTAAAAGTCCAGGCCCAGACAGCCTGGCAGCCAGGAGCCACTGGGCCTCATGCATGCCAGCTGAAGACTGCTGGGAGGCTGACTGGGTTTGTGTGTTGGTGTGTTTGCCCTGAGCTCATGTGAGAACTCCCCTACCTCTGGGCACCACATGCTCTGATCAGGGCTTGTGAGAGTTTGGGAGATTTGTACCAAGTTGCAAAGTTGTCTACTTGAAACATATTGTAGCCGGCTCAAACCAGCTTGTTGTTAGCCAGGGGAAAAAAAAAAGTTGAAAGACTGGGTGTGCATGTGTGTTTGCGACAGCAGATGTCGAGTACATGCTGGTCCCTTGTGTAAGAGGCTAGGAGTTTTACCTGAGGCTGCTGTGCAGCTGTCCTGAGCTGATCACTGTCCCCACCACAGGCACTGAGAGTGTGTAAAGTTGGCGTGTGTGTCTTTGTGTGGGTGTGGGCCAAACAATGACTATTCTGCATCTTTTCAGTTCTAGTAGGTAGCTGGAGCCTGATGGTGGAAATTAGGCTTTTAATTTCCTCAAATCATGTATGTTCGTGTCTCTTTACATTAAAAATCCGATCCTACTATACTGTACCCAATATCACAGAAATCACGAGTACCCCAAAATAAGCTCTATGTACTCATCTAGGTCTATAGATCCTGCAGCCTTAATGCTCACATATGTCATTTGTTTATTGTAGGGAGGCATGTATCTTTTGAAACTATCTCTCTTTTGGCATCAGGCACCAAAATGGCAGCTGCTGTCTCATACAACAAAAAAAACAAGACAAAGACTGGTGTAACACTTATTTTTACCCTAAACTCTTAAAAATGTTGGACAACACAGTTGTTAAGGCATAAAGACACCTGGGTTAGGTTTAGACACAAAATAAATGGTAAGGGTTAGTAAAAAATGTTGAATGTATGCCTTAAACATTACTACTTCCTTTACTGCACAGGACATATACTGGATATACTGGACTTGAACTCCAGTATTTTATGGGAAAGTTCTCCATCCACCCAAAGCTCATAAGAAATGTATTTGTGCAATGTTCTATGCAGCCTCCAGATTCATATTAGTTTTGCTGCAGCTACAAATGACCTAGAAAGTCAGACTTGTAAGCTCAATCTGGAAGGTATCATGTCAGATTGTTGTAGAAATATCTGTAAAACATGCTGTTTTCAGTTTTTCTGTCTTCTCTGTGAATGCCTTGTGATGAAAGACAAATTTCAGGGAAATGTTACAATAAAGTCATCCTCATTAACTTTTTTAAAATTTGCTACCTTAAATGTGCTTAGTTCTGTATAACAATTATATGCTTATTAGTTTGATTTTCAATATGTCTAAAAAAGTAAAATAGAAAATTGTAACAGTTAATTCAGTTACACTACCAATCAGATGGAATCACATAGAAATTATTTTCTTAAAAGAAATTAAGAAAATGGAAAATTTGAATCTTGTGGGCCCACCACCCGCAAGAGGGGCCATAGAGGTCGGGTGCGCAGTGCTATGGGTGGTGGCCGAGGACGGGG
>JAUYWH010000007.1:2167706-2182475 GCA_034779795.1 Ctenopoma multispine | reverse complement strand
AATTATAATTTTAAAATATGATTAGTCAGTGTTGGATGCTATAGGCTATGTATGATGAAACCTCGTTTGAGGGCCCCTTGCAATTTTTTGCCTGGGGCCCCGAGAGACCCTTGCAGCGCCACTGGTGCTACGTGGTGAAGTAGTTGTCCATGAATCACACAGTAAGTGATTCAATTCATGGTTCCCACTGGCCACATGTTGAATTATCCTAGGACAAGAGACTTGACCCTAAGAGCCTTAAATGTAGCAGCCTGTAATCCACATGGGGAAATCATTCTAGACAAAGTATATAAAAATCCACAAAAAATAGTATTTTGAAAGAAGATGACAGGAAATGAGGGTGAGGAGTGACAGAGGTTAAAGATGGAAAGTTTGGCTTCTGGCTCAGGGAGCTGCTGACACCTTTGGCTCCCAGTTGTGTAACCAGTTTGCTTGTTCTTGAATCCATTCATATATAAAAAATGGACAGGTGATGGGATGACCAAAAAATGCAAGGTACAAGATTTTGCTCAGCACTGTAAAGATAAAGTTTAGCTCATGAAGTCTTCTGTTTGCGCTTAAACAAAAGGCCATTTGAGTGACTGTTGATCACGTGATTGCAGATACATGAGGTGAAGGTGAGTCAGCCCAAAACCTGCCTTATGAAATTTAGTTGCATTTCAAGGTCAAAAGCAAGAAGGGAAAGGAAATGGTGTGGCTAGAATTATAAACGTCCATTCATCTTTTAACAGTCAGAATACTTTGGTTGACTTTATACCCTGCTCACAATATGTCAAAGACTGTATTAGTTATTTTTTTGTGTGTAAAATTTTGTTTTTTATTTTATTATGTATTAATACATATGGAATTCAATTGTGAATGTTTGAGCAACTAATTATTTCTTTACATATCCAAAACAATTAGACATAACACATAATGTATATAACTGAATGACTGAAAGTCTTCTAAAATTTTAAAGTAATCAAAATGAATCAATAAAATCTAAATTTATGTACAATCATCAACATTCTACAGTGGACAAATCTACTACAATGACATTATTTAAACTAAAAAACAAGACCTAAATCAAGAGTACGAAATATGCAAAAGTAAAAAAAAAAGAAAAAAAGAAGCAAAGGACAGTGTTAGAAAGTCAGTTTGCTGTGTCAATAATCAAATCTCACCCAGATGGACTTGAGGGCAGCGAGACCCCAAAAAACCCAGGATATGCAAAACAGTATGTCCTCACTTTTTAAATGGTGTGAATGACACTTTGAATAGAGGCAGCATCAACACCTGCTGCCGCAACTCAACCCCAGATAGGTGGAGAGACAGGAGGGCAAACACCAATTGTAACACTTCCGAGATGACACTCACACAGACATGCACACACACACAGACCATAACTAAATATGCTGTTTTTTTTAGTTAGTCCCAAATGAAGTCACATGAATACTGTTGTTAAAATCACTGATGACCCATAGCTTGCTACTCTACTCTTACATTCATGCCTTTCTCCTCATTGTCTCTTGGCCAGGGTGTCAAACTGCTGAGAGTTTGATGAGGAATCCACCATTGACCTAAAATTAAGGCTTGTTCTCTAAGTGTGTAAAATATGTGAAAAGTGAGCAGGGCCTTTGAACTTACATGTCAGTACATTCTGATGTTTTTGTTAGTGGTACAGTATTGGGGCACCTTACTTGTTATTTGCATTTTGTGCATTTTATCTACATCTATTTCACTACATTGTAGAGGGAAATACTGCATTTTGTACTCTACTACAGTTCTATACATTACTATAGTTACTTTTAAAATTAAGAGATTAAAATATAAAAAAGACAATATTTTAAAATGTAATACAAAACCCAGTACAAAAAGTATACTTGCGGCTCCATCTTACATTTTTCAGATGACTCTATCTTGTTATCAGTTCCACCAAAGTGTAATATACTGAGTTCAAGAGATGTAAAATTATTTTTTTCCAAGGAAATATTAGAGGAAAAAATACAAGAAATAAAAGTTTATTGGTTAGATTTTTTTAGCAAATAACATTTGGTACTTCTACCTTTGTATTTTACACTTATTCTTTTCTACACTGTTGTTGATACTTGATGTTTTGAGTGCTTTATTCACTACTGGTCTCTGTAATTTAGCATCCTACCAGGACCTACTGGTGAAGTCAGCTCTGATACAAAAAAGGCTAAAACAGTGTGACCTGCATGAGTTTAGTTGGACAAAGGTCAACAGTAAACTCCTAGACTGCAAATTACTTCTTGTCCTGGAGATGTGAAAAGCCGACTGTCCCGGCAAACAACAGCTCAGCTTTCCCTGGCGCTCTTGCAACAGAGGTATAATAGCACCTTAAATAGTCTCACCAATTGGCTATGCCCTTTCTCTGGAACCCAGTGAGCCAATGAAGACAATGTATTACAGGCAGGTAAATTCATAAAAGACAGAATAATACTGAATAGTAATATGTGAAAGAGGGTGACATGATTTGAGATTGAAATGAGATGAATAAGATGGGCAAAATCACTCATTTTTACACTGGCAGATGAGCTCAAGGGGATCTTTGATGAGAAGGGCTATTTCAGTTCGACAATGGTAGAGATAGAGACTTGTGCCTATTGTGTGAAGAGTGCCATCCACCCAAAAAAAAGAGGGACATTTTTTTTTATTAAGGTGTGACTATGCCATCGTTCTTCTTATTTTGGAGAGGATAGTGCGCCTGGACCTTGTCTTTTTCACAGGTCCCTAGACAGAGTCATGTAAATCTATCAAGTCATCTGAGAGAAGTACAGGCTTTGGGTGTGATAATGACTTACAGAAGACTACCAATGGGGAGAGGACATGCCTGACATACACACACACATGCATGCGCATGAACACACACTGATGTACCATCTACACCTCTCTACTACAAGCTGGCTGAGCAATCTCCACACTCATCTTCGCCACATACTGTGCCAGCTGCAGATTGAGGTGGCAGCGCCCGTCATAATGCGATGGAGGAGGATGACTGGGGGAGGGGGGGCGGCTGTTGGAGGGCATTGCCAGTTCTGCTGGAAGCCCTGGGTACCCAGTCTGAGCTCCAGGTCTCAGTGGGTAGCTACATGGAATGGGCCAGCCAGGGTGGTAATAGAGTAAATAACTCAAATGAGGCAGAGTGTGAATTACTTCTCTGATGGGCTTGAGGGGTCCCCGCTGTGAATCTGACCAGGGGGTCCAGCTAGGAAGAGCCTAAAAATGCGGGAAAATGGGTCTAGGATGTGGCAAGGTAGCGGGGGGTGGTATGTCAGCAGGGATGTGGTGTGTGAGAGTGTTTAATACAGGTGATGATAGAGGAGAAAATTTGCTTGAGGCAACTGTGCAGCAGCAGGTCTGGACGAACCACAGCAGCCTGAGGGAGGACCGGTTGGACAGAAAAAAGAAAGACTCATACAAATGCATCCTGTCCTAAATATCGGCTTGTTGAAGTTCATAGTCCTTTTTCTATACTCTGCGTTTCCATTCCTCAATACTCGGTCTTCTGTGACATACAGTGAAATAAAAGAACTCTCATGGACTATGGACCATATGTAGATATTCTGAGAATGAACAGGACCTGTAGCCCTGTGAAGCCCAGATTTTGAGCACAAAAGAAACTTCAATGCCAAGGCATGATTGAAAACCACTTCAAAAGTGAACCTGCAACCTTGGGCTTCAAAGGTAAGCATATTGCGCAAACTAATACAACCAGGAAAATATATGAATACATTTTCCTTCATTAGGTGACCTCGAAGTAGGTTACATGGTCATTTCTATTCTGTACCGACCCTCAAGTTCACAGACGCCTCTGAGCCAACGACAGGCAAACAAAGACTTCAATGACAGTCCCTCAGTGTAGGAAGGCTCTACTTATCATTTCAAAGGGACAGCCCCCTTCACCTTACCAACTCTATACCAATGGACAAGGTGCACTCCCAGAACAAAAAAGTCCAGTTGGGAACTCTGGTTTTGCGCTCAAAAAACACAGACAATCTGTTGTCTGTGCGCAGTGGTTTTTCTGGGAGAGGAGTGACATGAGTTTGTGGACAGGGCTTTTTCCTGTTTGTGATCTTGTCCTGACCTTCAGTATCATCCATAATGCATTGCAGCAGGTTAGTAAAAAAATATGAAAGTTAAATCAGAAGCAAGTTGTTGGCTTGTCTGCAAACCTTTGACAGGAAAATCTGTCAAAGAAAAAGAGGTGCTGGATGTCAGTTTAGAGACAGCAAAAGGGGGCAGCATTTCAGAAAAACTTTGCTGTGATCTCATAGAAAGTTGGCTGACCTTACCCTCTCCAATTTCCTCCACAGCTCTTACTCTTATCCTCTCTTCTCCAACAGTGGGACCTTCACTGACTCGTGGAAGTATTTTTGCATGCAACGTTCTCCCCCTGCACAACACAAAGTTTCACCTTGTTAGAGAACTGTCTTCTGGGTGAAAAGCACAGCTGGACAGTTGAGCAGAGACCTAGTGGATGAAAAAAAAAACCTACAACAGAATTCACACACAGAAGTTCTAACAGTGATGGCTTCCCTTTCGAGCTGTTAGATCCATTTTTCTCCAGGTACCAAATTGAATGCGGGCTCCTACATTGGCCGTTTGCTTAAATGAAGCTCAGCTGGTGGCTGCAAAGCCTCTGGTAAGAGAGAGTTCTACTGAGGGAATACATTTCTTTGTTTGGTTGGATATCAGGTGGATAGACAGTAAGCCATGTGGCATGCAGGTATATCCGGAAGATATGAGATTCATAAACTCCCAGTTGATGTGGGTTTCTGTGTTTGGGTTTCCTCTGTGTGGGTAATGTGAGCACACAGAAATGCAGGTTGAATTTGAATAGGGCGAAAAGAAGGGGGGGCCGGGGGGGGGAAATCATGCTAATTCTCTCTTCTACAAAAACAACAAGGTGGACGTGTTCATGCACGGTGTGATTTGTGGGTGTCAGTGGCTTGGGAAGGGATGAGAAAGAAGGCCGAATGAAAATTGCTCAGTCGGAAAAACTGCATTTATTTCATTTTCTCAGAAACACTTTTAGCAGCACTGCACATTTTGGATGTGGAGTGGGATGTGAAAGAAACCAGAAAACCACGGCAGGGGTGGGCCGGAAGGTAACAGTGACTCTAGTCAATATAACGTCCTGAACCTTGTTATTCTTGCCACAAACACACAGACACAAAATAGAATGTGATGATAGCTGTGACTCTATCAATACAGGCCACTTACTAGCATTTTTGTTCCATAAAGCTTTATCAATTTAAATATTAATTTTACAACACCTTTTTTAAAAGCATATTTCCATTATTGAATAATATCAGTACAATTTTTTGGATTTACTGATTAATTAAAATTGTTGACTCTATAAGGTATAAGAAAGTGGAATAAAAAAAATAATAAAATAAAAATTGTTTCATTTTTAAATAACGGCTAATGCCCCAACTAAAAGCCAGAATTGTTTTAGAAAAAGGGATGAATAAACTATGGCTGACAGACACGCTCAGATGCTTGGTATCTCTTTAACTTTAATAGTGTGGTTTGTTTTGTTTGGTAGTGTAAGGTTTTAGTTTTGGTATCATTCCTAGTAATTCAGTTTATACATCAATTAGTTCATACTGAATACAGTATATATTATATAAAAGACCTCCATATTTCTGAAGCCACTTATGATATTCACATAACAAACATAACCGGGTACTCCAAAAAATCAATCCATTTACAAACAGCAAGTTCTAGTGAATACTGTCTCATGCTTGTTTTGTTGATTTATTTGAAAGTAAGAAAGTGCTGAGAAAGTACCAACTTCTGTCAACAATGATCCAAAAAAGGGCATTCGACAAGGACACCTGTAAACAATCAGCCCCTCTTTTTTGATAAATCTAAGGGTCAGAAGTGGACTATATTTACCTTTCCGCACTCCGAGGGAATGGCTGCCGCTCACCTTCTAATGTAATTACAGTTGTTTGCCTGCTGTTGTATCTGTAAATGTCTGTTGTCACGGGCGCTTCTTTTCATCCTAACATGCAAACGACAAATATCCTCCGCTTAATGGTGATTGAAATATGGGTGCTGCCTGTCTCGGAAACCACTTAATGTCAACATGTCAGAGGTATCAGGGGGGAACTAAGTCCAAAACTACTGGACTGTCAAATCATAAACGCCACGGGGGAACAGATTTCTCAGGGATCTGCTGGCAATGAAAAGAATCAGCTGAGGTTTTGACAGGGATTTCATTTGGCACTGCTCATGTCTCCAAATTAATCCTGCCACAAAATTATGGTTTCCTTTCATCCCCAAAGTCCCATTTCCATGGCTACAGTGTAGCGGAATCTTGGGGAGGGGGGTTGGAAGTAAAAAAAAAAAAAAAAAAAAGATGAGAAAGAGCAGAAGCAGTGTTCATCTTTGATTTAACTTTTCAACTTAGACAACAACAACAAAGAGAGACCGAATCTAATCTTAACAAAGACCAAATTACATTTTTAACAGAGGTTTTATTGTTTTATGCAAAAAAGGGGGAACTGGGAAGAAAAGAGTTGCACTGACAAAGAGATTCAGTGGCTGGCTCATAATTAAGCTACAAGTTGAGACATTTTAATTACTCCTGTTTTTTTCTGTCTCTTTCTGTCTCTGATTAAGATGGTGCAGCAGTGAGCAGGGAAATGGACCATTAACTATCCAGAAAAGCAGACAGAGGCTGAGTAAAGCACATTTTCACTTATTATTCCTCAGCAGCGAGCCCAGTTACCTCATGCGCAAATCCGACTTCGGAAGATTGCCAGGGTACTTTCACCTTTATTTGTCAATTCTGTTTAACAAGTACCTGCTTTGCACATTTGAATTTCACAAAAAAGGAATGGAAAAAATGCCACAACAAAGTTTTAAAATAGCTGGTTGTAGGCAGTATATGTGAAAGCATCTGTGGTCGAACAATTCATACCAGCTGTCAGGAGGACAGAAATCCCTTTCTTGTATACATGCTGGTATAGTAAGACTTCCCCTGACTGTGCGGTTAACTTCTCCACCATAATGAGGTCTCAAAACCAACAGTGGTTTTTCAACGAGCAACTGCTGCCGCCTCAGGCCTGTCGGTGGCCAGGCTCAGATGACCAACAACTGACTGCCCAAACTGACCCTCTGACGACAGCAACTGTGCAGAGGCCAGCTTTCCTGTTTTCACTGAAGCGGCCAGAGAACGATGAAGTAACAAGCAAACTATATTCAATGCATATGACATTCCAGCCATCAGAAAATGATGAAACTGTGCAAAAACTTCAGCCAACAGTGAACAAAATGTGTGTGTCTCAGTAGCAGTACTGACTTTCATTGTTAAGGACAGGAAAAAAATGACATACAGAGGATTGCTGGAGACATTCCATGGTATATAAGTCTCTGCTATGTTTGAATGTGACAGTCAGTTCTAAGTGTGCACAGGTACTGAGGAGAAAAACTGTGTTTGACCTCAAGACGTTGGTACCGCCTTTAGTGCTGGAGTTGACAGGACACAAATTAGATCGTTAACAGTGAAGGACTATTTGAAATCACGCTGAACCTCTCGGATAAGGTACGCCTCTTATACTACCCACTCTATTAATTCAATTCAGAGTCAAAGCAAACCCACACTTGAAAATGTAAAGTGCATCATTTTAATAGCTAACCAGGGGTATAGTAGGTATTGTAGGTAAAATTTATAGAGTGACAGCAAGGTAATAATATCTTTGGACTTAAACTGGAGACTTTCGGCAAATGCATTCTGACATTTCGACATTTTGACTGTTGCTTTAAAGAAAATGACTTTCTGAAAAATTGAAAGTAATTTTTTACAATGACCTAACTTTGTTATATATTATTTGTTATATATGTTGGTGTGCCTATCTGTTTTAGGAAAGGTTTTTTCCTATAGAGTGTAATGTGAATGTTACCTATGTCATTAGCAAAGATAAAGTCACCAGTCATTAGTGTTTTGAGCAGGCATCATTCAATTAACATGCAATGATTTATTTTTAATCTTTAATTTAATGTAGCTACGTTATTTTATCATGTGACTTGACTGTTCATCATGCAATTCAGTGGTCAGCAGAGGTGGGTAGAGTAGCCAAAAATTGTACTCAAGTAAGAGTAGTGTTACTAATCATATTACTCAAGTAGAAGTAAAAAGTAGTCATCCAAAAAATTACTCAAGTAAGAGTAAAAAAGTACTTCATAAACCTACTCAAGTAGTGAGTAACTGTTTGATTGTAATGTCTAATTTATTATTATTATTTTTTTTTTTTAATTATGTAATCAGACAGACAGAAATATAAAATAATGTGCAAATTCTCGTATTTCTGAATATTAAATTAAAACTAAATGGTAAAAATAAATAACATCTTTACAAAATAACAATTTGAGGCACAAGAAACACAAATTTCCAAATATTACTTTCTCACAACATAAAGCTTTTTAAACCAACACCTAGCTTACATATGTAAGTTTGAACTGTGACATTTCTCGTGTGTTTAATTTATTCACTGTCTGCTAAGCCACGTAGCACGTAGACTACTGTGAGGATAGAAAGTTGAGTCTTGGCAACTGAATTTCTTTATTGTTAGGTTAAAACATTTCACTAATCTTTCAAGTAGCTTCAACCAAACAAGAAAAAAATCCAGTCGCCATGAATTTGAATAATGGTGAAATATTGATTATAATTTAATTAGACATGTGTGGACTAGATTTTAATGTCTGATCTGAATTCATACAAACATCTCACAAACAGTCAAAGCAGACAGTGAGAACACTGTTTTGGATTTACCCTTAAGAACATTTTAACAATACAGAAAAACTCATAAAATTATTTTGTGAATAATCTTTCAAGTGAGCAATGTTTAACTTGTTTAAGGTTTTTGCTCAGATAATTTAGGTGATTGCTTTTATTTTGTAATTTCCTATTAAAACTGCCGTTTTATTTTGAAAGGACAGAGCTTGACGCTAAAAAGTAAACATGAGAAACAGTGAAGGAGATAAAAACAAGGTGTTAACCTAGACAAAACTCTGCTTATATTTAGTTCATTATAATTTAAATATTCTTATTGTTTTATATGGTTTTAATTTGTTCTCATATTATGTAGATGACATCTCTCTGGTAGAATAAATGGTAAATAATAATAATAATAATGAGCTGAGTGTTGGTACGTTTCTTCTTCATAAATCTACTCAAGTAAAAGTAAAAGTATAGTGCAATAAAACTAGAAGTAATTTTTTTTCAAAAAGTTACTTAAGTGAGTGTAACAGAGTAAATGTAACTCGTTACTACCCACCTCTGGTGGTCAGTTACCAGGAAGCAAGGTCAGCAGCTGGTTAAAAGTGTGAGAGAGGAGGTTTAAGGTGGACGGCGCCTGGCATGTTGTTGCAAACCAGCATTAAATTAAGCGCATACATCATAAACATCATATTGCAAACCGTGCGTTGTGTCCAACAGCTCAGCTGGTGGATTTGCGCCCTGACACCGGCTCACATCCCGACCCCAAAAGACAGACACACACACAAACTCACCAGTTGTAGAACGACACAGAGAGAAGTGCAACAATTGTCCTTTTCATTTGTTCACTCCTGTGAGACTTAGATTTGTTACAGTGCCATTTAAAATTATAATTATAAAAATGAAAATAAAATATACGTATATAAATCAGTGCATCTATGTATGTACACTACCAGTCAAAAGTTTGGACACATAGAAATGAGCGTGTTTGTGAAAGAAATACAGATTTCATAACATCAAACTGATCAGAATGAATGTGTAGACATTGTTCATATTGTAAATGACTATTGTAGCTGAAATAACTGTTTCTAAAAAGAATATTTATATAAACATACAGAGACCTAAATTCTGCAAACATTAGTACTGTCTTCATTGACTGGTAGTGTTTGTTAATCCTACTGTAAAAAATGCCTGAGGACTCTTCATGTAACTAACTCTGGTCCTCATTAAAAAAGTTTGGACACTCCTGCCTTAAGTGAAAGAAAAGTATATAAAGTAATATATGCCCTGCAACATTATGTTATCTTCTGTCTTAAGCTGCACAGAGAAATATCAATGTTAGGCAGAAATAACTAACTATATTAGGAATGACACCAATCAAGAAGAAATAGGAGTTAAACTATATATCTGTAGATATTACTATCACATTTAATATTATAAAATGCATTGATGAATATACATGCATGTTTACACAACCCTGACATGTAGGTTGTTAAAAAACTTAAACTCATGCATTCATTTTAGACTGTTATTAAAAAATAAAGTAGACATCCTAACGACTAAGGAAACCAAAGGCAGCAGATCTTCCAGAGAAGCCATTGAAGGAAGATGAGCTAGATAACAGCACAACTGCTGTACAAGAGATAATAAAATAAATGAAAAAAGTTTCAGTGCTTGCTATACACACTAATACCTTCCTAAAACTCTGGGGGCTAAGCACCCCTTGTCTTTCAATCCTAGTGACACCCCTGGACAAAGTACTTTTACATTCTAAGTCTATTTTCCAATGTATTGGGAACTTTTCAAATGTCAGCATCTGAATACCATCTGATGCCTCCTTTTCTTATTTAATTGTTATATGTAAATTATATTAAGGTTTGTTTTTATGAAGATTTACTGCCATGTGTAAACTCCTAGACGCCACCATCCCATGCCACCCTGCCAAAACCTCTTGCCACCCCATTTAAAAATGTCTAGCTCTGCCCCTGGGGGGGAGACAAAATAAAGGACTTTGATAGTACAGACAGACATTTGTTTCAAATCAAAACCTACTTTATTTTAACCTAAACCATAATTTCCCTATACCTAACCAAATGGTCAATTTTGCGTCTACTAACCTTTTTGGGTCTACTAACCTTTAGCTTGGGTTCCTAAGTTAACAAGTTGCAGCTTTATTTAATATTTACTATTGAAACCATGAAAACATTAAGAAAACATAAAACTGCTGTGACAAATTAAATTCATGTTTTCCCTCATGGTGATGCTAATGAAAATGTATCTTCTCTGTTCTATCTTTCTTAACAATAACAGGTCAGGTTCTTCATGTCACTGGCATCACACACATGTTCTGTTTGCTGATGCGCATTTTCTTTCAGTCCTACAGAGTGCCCTGCTCAAGTTTACAACTCTCATAAGGTAAGGGCGGGCGGACAAAGAAAGGAGATTGAATGACAAATGGGAATAGGCAGCAAAGAAGAGGAGTGTGTGTGTGTGTATGGAAAAGACAGAGAGGCTGGAATGCATACTAATGACATCGTTACACCCAAACGCCTCATCCCCCCTGACATGTTTACTGTCCAGCTTCATCTCGCCACCAAACCACTGCTCCCACCCCGATCTCTGCCACCCTTGCAATCCACCCATTTGCTTTGATCCTTTTATTTCCACCATCTTTCCTTCTTATCCTTTTTTTCCTCTTCTGCTGAAATGCAAACAACACAATGAGGCTAATTTTGGTGTATTTACCCAAAATCCCAAGCTCTGCTGGCAGTAATTTTACTCGTGCTGTGCTCGCTGCATGGGTGTGGACATGTGTGTATGTGTGTGTTTGTACATGCACATGTGTGGGTGGTGCTTGCCTCAGTGTAGCCGCTCTTTTTCCCTGGCATTGAACTTGACCCTGTGTGACCCCCTCTATAATGAGCGAATTGAAAACATCTCCCTTCGGAATGCAGTGTATGTGTGTATGTCTGTGGAGAGGAGGCCATAGCTGCCTTGACTGCCTCTGCTCTTTCCATGTGCTTGTGCACGTGTGTATGTGTATATGCTCTCTTTCTCTACAAATAAAGACCCGATGTCCCCCTGATACAACCTAACTGTAAATACTGCAGAGACATATGTAACAAACACACAAACATACTCAGATAGATTTCTACTTAAACTCACAGTTACTTAGCGCTACATAAAGTTGTTTGTGTACAATAACTAAGAACACACAACATGATGTCTTCAGATCTTTCTTTCAGGCTCCAAGCTCCACCAGTCAAATGCAAAAGGTCAAATGCTGATCATACATTAACAAATTATACAGCAAAGTGATAAAGTAATATAAATATACATTCTGAAATATTCTATTTTTTATTTTCTTACATATTCTAAATACAGGATCGTTGCAGTAGAAAAAAATGACTACTTTTTAACTGTGGGATAGTTAAACTGTTGAGTCCAGGGTTTAGGGTTTAAGGTTTGTTTTTACAATATTTACATATTTATTGAGTTTTTATATGGAGTTTGGTACAAAGATCACTGATTGTGTCTTTAAAGAAATGTCATGGGATTGCAAAATATGAGAAACATGTATGCATCCTGTATAAGTAAGACAGCAACGGTGTGTGTGTGTGTGTGTGTGTGTGTGTGTGTGTGTGTGTGTATGTGTGTGTGTGTGTGTGTGTGTGTGATGGATGGTGACAGCATCAGTGGATGGTAGATCAGGATTAAGATTGAACACAGCTCAACATCACACTTCGTCAGGTTCACTGGATGTGTTCGGCCACCCGCGGACACAAACACACATGCATTCGCACTCACTCACACACATCAGAGGGAGGGGCTAGTGACACTACACTGAGGTTGGGCTCATGAATAATAAATAGGAATAGAGAGAGATAGAGAGAGGTCCAGATAGGGTAGCACATTCACACACACACACACACAAACACACACACACACTCTATGTAACCTCGCCCCTGCGCTGCCCTCGCCCTCCTCCTTCTGCAGGCCCCATGTTTATGCATGGCACCCTATTTCATATGTATCGTCATTCCCCCTGTTGTCACGGGAACTGATGACACAGGCTGCATTAAGAATGATGACCCGCCTACAGATTACTGTGCTGTTACACACACACGCACACAAACGCACAAACGCACACACACAAACAAACACAAACAAACACACACACATCTCCACATACAGAAATACACAAATAGAGAGCCGGATACAAACACACACTCTGTGACTGAAAACATTTCCCAATGGGACATGATAACAGCAGCACAGCAGCCGAGAATCAGAAATGAAAGAAGAAAGAAAAAAAAACTACACAAAAGACAGTGGCCAGTCAAAACAACACCCCCCCCACACACACACACACAACCCCGCATTGACCTCAACTAGTAAACCACAGTGAGCGATTCAGCACGGTGCATTTATGCAGAAAACAACTGCCTTAACTGACAATTTACATTACTGTAAGAACAAGGAGAACACAGGTCTGTGAGAAAACTGAGTGAATGCTTTTGATCTTCGCTGGCAGATGCAAAATAAAAAAAAAACAATTTGAGGTGGCTGAAATATGCAAAGTAGCTTAGAGCAGTAATGATGCTGTTACAGTAGCTCCTTAAACAGCTGGACATGACTCACTATCTTTAGTGTACGGTTTGGCATCAATTCAGTGTTTCAAGCAAACCTCTGTCCGTCTGATTTCTGAGGACAACATGCACCCACGGCTAATAATTGTATGTTTGGTCTTTGCTCCAAAGTACCATAATAAAAGATGACAACATTTTGAATATATGTTTTGAATATCTATCATGTCAGCCACAAATGCAAGCATAGCAATCAGATCTGCAGCAAAGTTTGTGTGTCTGGAGGTCCGTTCACATGAAAGAAAGTCAAAATCGCAAAGTAAGGATGTGAATTGAGCGATTTGTGCAATTTGTATGATTCAAGAAAGTCAGGAGAAAAAGAAAATGACAGAACTGGTGGTAGGTGTCAAACACTGCACATCTCTGGCCAAAAACACACAGGTGCAGGAGCATTTTGGTGGTAGACGTTTTGTGTAAATAAGTTCAGTTTCCTGTACCACATCAAATACAAACCAATATTTACATTATAATACATCCTAATGAAATTTTACCTGTACAGTCTAATAGAATCCAATACAGCAGCTCTGTCAGTCATAAATTTTACTTTTACAGAGTTAGAATTTCTCAGGTTTTAAGTCGAAACTGCCAGAAAGGTGATAATTCTACTATGTTTATTATTGAGGTCATAGTGGGCAGTGGTAGTACTGGAGTGCATTATATTAAGATTTAGTGAATAGAGTGGCCATAACATCAGAAACACCTCTTCCTACTGAGTACTGCTGAATTGTAAATCTGGAAAACAATGACACAGACAAAAGAAGCATTAACTTCCTGTTTTTATGGCACTGTAGCAGCATTATAGCATCATACTGCCTGTGAGGGAAGACATTATACAGAAATGACAGTTGATGGTTGGCAGCGTTGCTTATGAGATACAGGGTCAACGTGTGTTTGTGTGTGTTATGGATATGGTCCACAGAGATGGCTCCTTTGTTTTTCAGCAACACAGACATGAAACAGAGGATGGGGGGGGCAAAAGGTCCTCATTATGTGGCTCTCTGTCATTTCACATTTTCTGTCACTTCGCCCATACAGTAATAAAGTTTTTCCCCTTTCTCTCTTTTGTAGTGTGAGTGAGAGGCACCAACTGATCCTTTTTTTTTATCTTTATCTCTTTCTTCTTCTCATTTCAAAGATGCATCTGTCGAAAGGAGAGAATACATAATGTATATCACAGACAAGCAGAAAAAAACAAGACAATATGAATAAATAATAAGATGTGATGCATATGTATAAACATTTCCATATCAAATAAATATCATCCCTAGTTTTACGACTCAGTTTTCCCACACTGTGAATGCTCAATTAGTCGTAAGCTTGTGTGGTCATTTGCAGAGACAGCCTCTTATGTATGTTGCGATCAAATGGGGGGGGGGGGGGGGCGCCGATGTA
>JAUYWH010000007.1:2136361-2167696 GCA_034779795.1 Ctenopoma multispine | reverse complement strand
CCGCCCCCCCCCCCGCAGATGTAATAAAAATAATAATAATTAGAGAACAGTCTTAGAAAGTTCACACAATGTGATGTTGCTTCATGAGGTCCTCATAGGAGGTACTTTCAGGCAAGTTCTGCAAATGCATGCTGAAGATAACGGTACAATAAATGCAAAGATATGCATTTCATGTCTGTGTGATATGACTGATGGTTGACGAATTGGGTGCAAATTTGTCCCTTTTGACCTCACTCTTCTGTAGGATCTGCAGAATGACGCTGTGTGTGTGCGCTGTGCGAGTCCATACAATGTATATATGTATATATATATGTACATATATCTATGTACATATATATATTTGTACATATACATATATATATATATATATGTACATATACATATATATATGTACAGTATATATATATACACACACATATATATTTGTTTATATCCTGTACTTGAAAAAATTTTTGTATATAATATAATATTAAAACACTGTAGTGTGTTCTCTGCTCTATGACTACATATCGATCTTCAATTATGTGAAATTGGCAAACTTTTCTTCTACAGACAGTAGAAGAAGAAATCCAGAGTACAGCTGACCTGAGCCTGTGGGAGTTTAGTTTAGCAGTTAGTGTATTAGGAATCCAGGATACCATCGCTTGACTACTGAAAGTCAGAGATGAAACTTCCACGCCATTCAACATTTGACTCCCATTACAGCTAAACAGGTGGACAGGTTGGGGGGCTCTTCTATACTCACAGTCTCTCTCACTTACACACACTCACAATCTCAAATGCATATTCTTCTTCTCACTTTTGTCTCTTGTTTTACCTTTGTCTTCTTCCCTTTCTTTTTGCACTTTGTCTCACAGACTTTACTCCCCCTATAGCTCGTTCTCACTCTCACTTTCGTCTCCCCTTCCTCTACCAATACTTTATTGCACACACACACACCATCTTTCCACACTCTGTTTTTTAAGGCTCACACACAGATATCGTCCTCTTGACCTGATTCTTTCACTCCCTCTTTTACTCCTTTCTTTTTTTACATTCTCCTTTATGCTCTCCCTCTTTACTCTCATCTCTGTTTCACACACACAACTGACTTTTCTCTCATATTTTACTCAACATGCTCTCATTGTCTCTTCTTTTCCTTTCAGTTTGGCTTTGATTGACCTCTTTATGGTGATTTTTTTTTTGTAAAATGTAAAAATTGACCCTCCCAAAAAACCTCATGCACTCTAACTTCATTTAAGTTTTTCTTCCTCTTTGTTTACTTCTGTGACCTCTATACCTATCACTCTTTGGTTTTGCATCAAGGCACACACACAAACACACAGAGAAACACACATTGGCCCAATGCCCATACACACATTTGGATCTGCTTTTCTGGGGCCTTATTGTAAGTGTGTCTCATATATGTACCCATAAAGTAAGATTTGGCAGGACTAAAACGTCATGCTTCATTCTGCTCAGCCCCCCCTCGACCTGCATGAAGGCAAGGTTATCGTGTTTCCCCATCGCTGCCAGACACACAGCATATGCACACACACACACACACACACACACACACATATAACTTTCATTTTGCTTTCTCTTTCCATCACCCACCATCTTCACCCTCCTTCTGCCTTTCTCTTATTCACATACAGAAGCATTGTGGGCTTAGAGTCACATATATCCATGTGTCTGAGTGTGTGTGTGTGTGGGGGGGTTATTAGATACAAAGGATGCTACAACCCTGCCTTCTACTGGCCAGTGAGCAGAATAGAGGTCACAAACTCTAAAGACTTGAGCCTGTAGGGAAAATTTTAGTAAATGAAGCTTAAGTTCAGTTTAAATGCGCTTATCATGGGTTTATATGTAAACCAAACACTGCTATCTGCTATTCGACTAAGCAAGGACATGATGGGATGGTGTGTTTGCCTTGAATTCAGAATACAGCAACAGCAAAGCGTCACTATGCCATCACACCCCCTTCTCAGTCATGCTGCTACACAACTTTGTGCTAGTTTAGGTTTCAGTCAGACTTTGGAAGGAGCTATAAAATGAATAAATATAAATATGAGAAGGCACCACTCTGTGTAAAGACGTCTTCTTTCATCTACTGTAGCTGTTCTGTTACACATGCATTTGATATGTAACTCTAACTCCCTTTACATGGCAGAAAAATATCATTTGACATGGAATCAAGCTATTCTGGTTCCCTACCTTATTGGGGAAAATCAGGTTTTATGTTCACATGACATTTAGGAAATAACCTGATTACATGTCTAATTACTTGCTTTGTCTCCCATCTGCCACTCTATAATCTACTTCAAACATAGCCAAGATAAACCAATCGACACAACATGACACTAGATAGTTTGAGGTCCAGCATGGTTTTTATGCCTCAGTGATAAACTGATTTGGTTTTTTGGTTTTTTTATCATCCAAAGTCAAAACATAATGTCACTGTGACTTCACAACTTCACAATTCTTCAGGAGATTGTTTTAAATCTGGCAAAAACATTCACTTGGGATAAGGAACTGATGAGATTTTGGTCTTTGGGTGGGTAAAAGATCAAGGTCACTGTGACCTCACGTTAATTCCATTATTGTACACATGATACCGTAGGACGATCTAGGTGGAATTTGTTTTTCAAATTTGGTGAAAAAATATCCATCAAGGATAAACTGATTAGATTTTGGAAGTCAAAGGTCACTGTGACCTCATGTCCATCCCATTCTTTACAATGCAACATCTCAGGAAAGCCTGGGATGAATGTTATTACATGTGGCACAAACATCTGCTCAGACTTGTAGATGAACTGATTAGAATATGAGTTTGGACAGATATGCGTATCAACTTACATACAACCTTGAGGTGGTAATTTAGGGGTAAGTTAACATAATAAGGGTATAGATAGAATAGAGAGATAGTTACTGCAAAAGAACTATGCTAATAACTATGCTTAATCACAAATACTGTAGGTCTGGTGTTGGGTTAAAAGTTTTTTTTTTTTTTGTTTGATAACCTTTTAGGTATTTAGTGTTGCACGTAAGATGGATTGTCCTAATTTTTAATCATATCAAATTAATTTGGCATCTGATTAGCCTCTATGTCTTAAAACTGCAAGCCACTTAATCAACTCTCAGTTTAAGAGTTTAAAGCCACCTTTAGCTGTACATACATTCCTGAGTCTATTCATCAGTCGAGGTAAACACAATGTTTACATTATTGCAAAATACCATTTTGACCTAAAGCAATCCCACATATACCATAGACTATAAAATCTATACCCTTGGCTGTCAAATTAGTGTTAAAACATAATTTTCCAATTAGCAAAGCTTTCTACAACCTGATTAAACCATCAATCTCATACATCTTCCCCTCACTGAGGAATAAAAGAAAAGACAAATGATATTTCTATACAATCTATTGTGAGGAGAAGCATCTGTAGCCTCTGTTGATCTATTATCTCTTACTAATCATATATTTCCGAAGAATAAATGAAAAAGTAAAAGGGGGATGGTAGAGGACAGAGGCAAGAGCAGAGGAGGTAAATAAAGACACAGATGAAGTGATAATAACTATGATAGAAGGAAAGAGAGGAGAGATAAATATAGCATATGAGGAGAAGAGAGCACTGATTAGACCTGGCTAAGGAGATGTCATTGATAATTACCGCCCCCATCACCCACCTGCACCACACACACACACACACACACACACACACACACACACACACACGTGTGTGTTATGGATACACACTGGCTCAGAGTGCACATGAATACATAAATTGTTACAGTTGAGCTCACTCACAAGGATAAAAAAAATTGTGGCCAAAGGCAGAGATGCTGTTGCAGATGAATTAACTGTTTTTATGTATTCTTTATATGGGTCATATTTGTTGATCTGTTTTATATTACCTAATGACTGTTTTGAACTATATGATCAACAATATTCCATGCATGTAATCACAACATTGAAAGTTTTTTTAACTTTTGTCTTAGCTTTACTCTATGTGTGTACACTTAAGTAGTTTACGTGGCACAAAATTCAGCACAGTCTATATAAGTGAGACGTGGGAGGAATAATTTAAGGTGTCTCTGTTTTTGCAAGGAAATTTTATACATTATCTCCATAAGTATTGTTACATGACACAGTTGGAGCTTTTCTGTAGATTAGATGAATATGACGCTCAGTATAATACTGTGCACATGGAAACGAAAAGTTTATTCAAAGTTAACTGTGACTCTTAAGGTGTATTTCAGAATCAAACACACAGATTAAAGCAAAACTGCAACTTATAAGCATGCAAATAAAATTATGAGAACAAAAGTAAATTGCTACTACATTTTTACTTCGACTTTGTCT
Organism: Ctenopoma multispine; assembly: GCA_034779795.1. NCBI lineage: Eukaryota > Metazoa > Chordata > Actinopteri > Anabantiformes > Anabantidae > Ctenopoma > Ctenopoma multispine. The sequence goes on along the minus strand of JAUYWH010000007.1, from coordinate 2,163,351 downwards.
GCTGCTGCCAATGTATCTAATGTTGTATGGTAAAACCCCACACCCAACTCCTGTAAAGGTCATTTGTCGCTACACTCTAGTAGTGGTACTAGTCGTCAGTTAAAGATGCTCCCCTTGGCATCTCTTCCAAACATTTGTCATCATCGAAACCATTATAAAATAATAAGTAATAAGTTTACAATTAACGAACCATTGAGGTTTGATTATGTTGAGGAACGAAATTATAACGTGATACTCTAGTTTTACGTTATAACGTGTTATGTTATAACATAATACTATAGTGTTGCGTTATTAAGAGAGTTGTAAAGCAATCATCGAGAGAAAAATTGACTGTTAGACACAGATGTGCACATATTTCATCAATCTGTCTTTATCAAATCACTAAAGAATTGCAACAGGTTGTGAAAACAGCCGACAGGATAACAACACTGGTCTGGCACAGACTTCTTCGTCTTACACACTCAGTGTATACCTTTACAAATGTAGAGCGCCAGAGCGCCATCTGCTGATAAAATGTGACACTGACAATGAGTAGCTTATGCGGTTCTTAAATCTCTACCATTTAACGTGTGCAGTAATTGCTAAATTTCACCATGTCTCAATCCAAACATGAAATAAAACTTAATAAAACTGCATAAAATACTCCTTTCTCACTTCTCTCTCGGCTGTACACTCACTGTACAAACGTAGAAGTACAGTATCACGTTATAACGTAAAAGTACAGTATCACGTTATAACGTAAAAGTACCGTATCACGTTATAACGTAAAACTAGAGTATCACGTTATAACGTAAAAGTACAGTATCACGTTATAACGTAAAAGTACCGTATCACGTAATAACATAAAACTAGAGTATCACATTATAACGTAATAGTACAGTATCACGTAATAACGTAAAAGTGCAGTATCACATTATTACGTAAAACATATCTCATATTAACGTAAAACTATCTCGTTAAAATGAGAAATGTATTACGTTATAACGTGATACGTATCACGTTAAAACGAGATACTGAGCTTTTTTTTTTTTCTTGATGGCAGCAATACGCTGCTGTACAGAGGTGAAAGAAGTGTTTCTCCTTATTTTTTAGTAACATTAACTTTTGTATGTGTCATAATCACTATTTCATCTGGGGGTGCTAACTTATAATATGTTACTGTAGGTCACAATAAGCTGTTGGTGTAAACAATGTATGGACTAGGGTTTTATAGAAGGACAGTCTTGTACAACCAGTTTCCAGGGCTGTGTCGGAAATCCCTCCCTGTTGACTCATTCACTATATGCTATGTAATGTACACTCAATAGTGAGCCATTAATTAAGATTTTTTGCTAATCATTGGGTTATCACTAATGACTATAATTGTCCTCCTAATTGTCCTTACTTTCTTATCTTATATCGGGGGCAGTGCATTGGGGGGTGGTGTAGTGTACAGGTATAATGTACATGCCATGCACACTACTGTTTTTTTGTTGCACCATTAAAGCTTTGATTGCACTATAAAGTGGACAGGGTTTACACACTCAACAACATTCCAGCAACTACAAAATGGTGAACACTCTATAGTAAATACAAAGTGATCTGGTCCAGGTATTTTGTGTAAACTAGATGAGATACTAGCTGGAAGAATCATTTCAGTAGCCTCAAAATCATCATGAGGCAAATGGAAAGCACAAGCCTTGGGAAATAAAAAATATTGTAGTAAAACACTTCAGGAGGAAACATTAAAAGAGTCCAAAAACTGAAGCTTGAACTCCTGCTTGCTTCCCAGTCTCATTTCCCCACCATTTTATTGCACTACACAATTCAGAGTCTGTTAGCCACATTAGCTAGACCTGCTTGGTTGCTCAAACAGCCCACAGAAACCCAGCAGAGTCTCAGGCCTTTCTCAAGCTGTGAATGGAATAACTTTACAATTTGTCCTGGCAGAAAACAGCATTTTGATCTTAATGAATGGTAAATGGCTACCATTAGAAGGGAAAGGGATTATTGGGAGGGGGTGGTTTATGGCTCTTGCCCGTGTGCATATGTGCGTGTGTGTGTGTATGAGTCTGTGTGTTTGTTTGCCATCTCAGAAGGGTCCGCTCTGATCCTTTATTAAAAGGCTCACTGCAGGACCTCTTCATGGGACCCTCAAAGAAATGGGCCACGTTTAGAAGTCATTTTAATAAATCCACAAACACACTTACTCATACACACACTGACAAATTGCTTTACAGAGTCATTGCTGGGGCTAGTTTTGCACATGAGCATATTTGCATCACTTCTTTATATGACCGAATAGCCAACACAAACACGCCTCATATGGCAGCTTGCCCATCCTTGCATGTGTATGGAGTGATTGTGTAATGGTCTTAACCAATAACAGCTCAGAACTGATATTTCCTTGTAACTGTATAAAATTAGGCTTTATCGTTGGCTGCAAACAATTATGGTAGTCTGAGTCTGACCTACTGGGTGATACAATGCACATTTTATAACTCTGCTATCCTATATATATTGAGTTTCAACATTCAGAACCTGTAGAAACAGTTTTGCATGAATGCAGTAGTTGGCTGAGCAGTCAACAGTGGTATACTGTAACTGCAGTCAATTCGATTTTTATGTTTAATTTTACCATCGTTTGTATAAATGCTCTACTGTGACTACAGATGAGAGAAAAAAACATCTTGTGCCGATATGATGCATTTTACACATCATGCTGTTTGTGTGAAAATATCCTTTAAATGGTATTCTGACTAAAAACAGAGATAAAAATAAAACAAACAAGCCGAAGAGTCGAATTTGAAAACGCACAGCGTAGCATACACATTGTCTATCATCCAACCCCAGGTCATTTTCTGCCATATCAAAAGACTTGCTCGAAGCGCAGATTTAGACCTATGCATCATCACTTTCTTCTTTTTTTTCTTCCAAATGAAATAAGCGTTGATGAAAGGCGGCCATTTTGTTATTTGCATTGGAATGTACTCTCGCTTCCAGACTCAATCTAAACTGGCTCAAGTCACTGGCTGTGACTTGAAGCACTATTCAGATTTGTTGTGTGTGTTTGTGTGAGTTTTTTTTTCTTCCAACCTCCCACCCTTTGTCTTTCCTCCTTCTCCTTGTCATCTTCCCACTGCAGGGCTGTGTGTCATTTATGTTTGATGTGCCCAAAACGAATAAGACAATCTGTAACATTTACACAAGTGTCTACTAATGTGCATGTGCCACTGGAGAATAAAATATGAACACCTATAATAAATATAGTCCATGTATATGTAAATATTTATTTTACATATGTACAAAGTGCTGACTGAGACTGCAGTTCTCCTGCCTCTGTGTGGATGTGCTCTTACAGAGCAAATTCTCAACCTGGAGATAAGTTAAGTTTAGCGTAGCCACACTGTGCAACAACGTGCATTGTCCATCTGTGTTACTTAGAGATAAGCTAAGCAAAAATCAAGTTCTTGTAATCGTGGTATTTACAGTATATGTATAGAAAACTTGGGACGTCCTGTATTTCTGATGCTGTCATCCAGGTCGCAGGACTGTCTCAACAAATTATCAGAGTCCTGCAGCGGTATTCAGGTTCTTTGCTTCTTTAAAATAAAATAACTAATTGCACATTGTGAAAATACTCCATTACAATTCAGGGCCTGGTTTTAAATTGTGTCTTGGTTGATCAGATCACAAGCCAATCATTCAAACCGCTTATCAAGATGGTCTGGGATGCATTTGATCATGTATTTTGCAATGTAAACACTAATACGTCCTGTTGTTTACCTGACAAGGACGGTACAGGAAGCTAGAGGCATAAACAAATAGAATCATAGTGAGTAAAATCAGTAGAGTTTCTCATTAAAGAAATCCAAGTACATCACACATAAATAAAAAGGAGTAGCAATGCGATAGCTTTCCTGATAGTGGCATGACGTTGTTGGTTTTTGCAATATTTCTACCGTAATAAGACATAAAGGGAGATGGAGTCAGTGGCGTTAGTGGGGTGGTTGGGGGAAATCAGAAGCTACGGCTATGCGATCCAAAGGGAAATTAGCCAGCACTTAGCTGCACACATGTAGAACGGGCTCAGCTGGGAGACAGAGCCTCAGATCCAAGCCTGGAAAACATCAAACAGATATCAGTACTGCAGCTGAAGGGAGGGAACTCTTCCCCTCCCTCCCTTTCTCTCACTGTAGCTTTCTGTCTTTTGCATTCTCTCTCTCTCTCTGTAACCTTTTTTACATTTGCTCTTGGTTCTTGTGTTTCATTCTCTCCTCCTCTTGTCTATGTCGCCTTCTTACCTTCATTCTGAAGAGCCTTTGAATCATGCAGGAATGTATGCATGTGTCTGCAAAAGTGCTAATTCTACTTCTGTGTATTTGTTTGTTTGTGCGTGTGTGTGTGCCGTGTTGCTTTTTGTCAAACAAAATGTCAGAACAAACATCTGACGCCGAGTGGAACGAGAAATGCTTAGAGGGAGGCATACACAATAAACGGGGGTGCTTGTGTCACAGTCCTTTGACTAACATCCTGAGGATGCTCTCTCTCACACACACCCACTTATAGGTCCCCTATGAGTCAGGAGTCATAGCATTTACTAGGCCTTTGGAGTAAAGTGCCATAAACACAGTACTCCAGCCAAGTCAAAAAGAAGAAGCACACAGTGATAAAGGTATGTGATAGGAAACTGAGCTGATTTTGAAGTCTGACAATGCATATTAGAAGCAACAGATCTGAATTGAAGCTTCTCATAGTTAATATTTTGGACTGCTATGTAATACTAACTGGTATTAGCATTACAGGATCACACTGTATCGTGGTATAAAAATATGGCTGCATAAAGGTCATGATGATCTTTGTTTGGCATAAAGTTACTACCTGGGTCACCGACAATGCAGTTTACATCCTTCTCTTCTGTCTCAATGTGCGTGTATGTGTGTATCTCTTCATCGTTCTCCTCACTTTGTCTCCCTCCTCTTTCCTTCTCCCTCCCTCCCTCCCTCCCTCCCTCTCTCTGTGTGCCCACAGCCCAGCAGTAATTCTGTGTTTATCAACTCTTTATTATGGCCCCTCGCATCATCATTTACAATGGTGGCATCTGCTCATTGCCTAGCCCAAGCATGGGGCAAATTGCTTTTATAGGAAAAAAAACAGCGAGCGAAAGGGGCAGACACACTTGCAAATATGTCTGCACACACACACAGAAGTGTCTGTGCACAAATCAAGACACAGAGGCCCAGTCTATTTACAGCAGTTGTCAACTCTCTTGGCAGAATCACGCACAAACACACAAACACTTCACTTCTTCTAACAGGATCAAATGATTAGCTAGCCACCATCAGCGAATCAAAACAAGTCTCAAATCCAGTGAGGGAGTAGTTTTGACTTTTTTTTTTTTTAACATCTACCTAGCACCACAGTGTGAAATACAAATATCACATCTGGCCTCAGCACAGTGCTCTAATTTGAGTGTTTGGCTCGGTCTAATTTAGCCACGACAGCAAACGTGGGAAACAGTAGGGAAGAAAGGAAATGGCAAGACTCCCTGTCTCTGTCGTTCGCATATGAGACATTAGCGCTCCCTAGATGATGGGGGAAGAGGAGACGGTGAGGTGAAAACTCAGAGGAACCTAGTAGTGGAGAGGAAAAAGACAGATTAACACAGCTTGTGTTTAAAGATATTCTTATAGATCTTCACTATTAAACCACTAAAATAAGGAAGCTGGTGAAATAATAGTAAAAACACTGAATTATCCTTTGATTGGTTTAAATGCTTTAGGATTGGAGGACTTGTTGATTGGTAGCCTCTATCACACACCACTATTATTAGTGCTGATGTTAGTCTGATGTTGTCAGACTGCTACCATCTGAATACAACTCATGCACTCTCATTTCCAAGCATGAGAGAGTCTACGGTGGCCGTCTACGATGGTCGCTAAGTTAGATTGCTATATATTTAAAGACTGAATTTAGCTAACCTATATCCTACAATTACACAGCAAATTATATTCCTATTTCTACCACATTGTTTGTAACATTGTTGCAAATGTCTCTTAGCAGTTTTCCATGCAGGCTAAAAAATACAGGCAAACATTAGCAGAAAAAAAAGCTATTTCATTCTAATACTCTAGTCTGATTGTGGGATAGAGTTAGCACAATACATATTTACAGAGAAGTGAAATGTGAAAAAACATACATTTCCTTCTCTAGAGCCAATGTTTGATTTGGCCCGTCTGGGTTATAGAAACACGGTGGCCTCTATGAAAGGGGATCACCTAAGTAGATATACAATTTGCATTGCAGCAGAATACGTTTCACATCAGATTTGGTAGAACACAATGTAAATAGGAGGTTTCCACAAGTTGTAACTGTTTCTCAGAGATAACATGATGATTGTGATTTATTGTTGTTAAAATACATCATTATGACTTTTATTTTTATCTCTGTCAAACCTTATATTTAAGTGAGGAATGAAAATCAGTAGTGCAACAACAAAACATCATATTGTAAATGTCGAGCGACAAACACGGGGTCTGCAAGTATATAATTGTAGAGATTTGTGGGTATACGCTAGTGTTTCTGGAGCCTGCCACATCAGGGCATACAGTCTGAGGGTGTGTGAGTGTGTGTGGTTATACCACAGCGCAGGAACATAAGCTCAACATGTCAAAGCGGATTGTCGTGCTCATTGCCGTCACTCAGCGTGACACGATGACATTTCTGTTTGCTGGTGTTTATGAGTGTGTGTGTATGTGTTTGTTCTGACAGAGTGTGGAGGTGTGTGTGTGTGGGAGGGGATAAAAGATCTCTGACATTCATGGTTCCACATGCATACACACACACACACACACACACACACACACACACACACAGGTCGCTATCATGCCAAGCTGCTGCTTAATTAATTACTGCGATATGATGGTCAGATATGCAGCACAACAAAAGCTGTATAACTACTACTGTAATCAGTATTCACTAAGTCTATTGTTTCATCCCAACAAACAGGCACCACATTTACAATGCAACCATAAAATGCTGTGACCTCTACACATGATATACAGCTGGTGTAACTTATGGAATAAAAGCAATGATTATAGAAAGTATATTTTCATATGAAGGCTCTCCTTTACAACACAAGGCTCCATGCTGGGGATAACAGGCCTTTTGTAAGAAGCAGTTCTTTTGCAAGTCTTTTTAAACTGCACGTGAGAAAGAAAAGAAAATAGAGACTGAAATAAAATGATACAATTTTGCATAGATAAGAAGGCACTGTCACATTTCTTTTCACATTCTTTCCAGTTCCAATACTTTTCAAGCTGGGTTCAGTGGAACAGAAATTATCTCAAACACAAAGTCTTTAAATTTGCCTGGAAGTTTGAAAGTGTGCCAGAAGAACTTTACTGATATTTGTACTTTTTGTATGAGTTCTTTATCAGTCTATATTAAACTGTATTTTGTTTGATTAGTAACTTTTATTTTGCGTATTAACTACTTGCAGATGCAGACTTCTCTTATGAGAACAACATAAATTATTATTATTATTAATTTTATTATTTTTTCTTCAAAATGCTTGAAAAATAAAACAATAATTAGGATATAGGAAAACAAAGATAACATATTATACCTTGCAGATGCTGTACTAGAAGTGAAGTTACAGTAAAGTTTGGGTTCTGTTTCAGAGTTAACACACAGAAACACTTTCAGCAATTTTCTACTTTAAATTTTGCATTTGCTCGTAAAGTCTACTTCAAATGGTGGACTGTGATACCTTCACCCATGCCCGGTAGAGATGATAATGGTTATGTCACTGGTGGTCTTAGTTATCTTCACAACTTACACAAAGCTTCTATGATGATTTTTTTGTTTTTTTTGGTCAGTGTGTTCTGTGTATGTTGCTTATTACACCACTAGTTTCTTTTATTTTCAGTAAATTCCAAATTGTATTGGCTACGCCTATGTTTGTGCACTGCATCTCACTGACTTTCACTATTTCCTTAGATTCAGAATAGCTTACTTTTATCCCACAATTGTGATTTATCTTTTTTAACAACAAATGCAGTCTTCATAGGCAAAATAGGTAAAAGGTAAAAGCTAATTTTATATAACTAGCACATGGAGCAAGAAACACCAGACACACAATCCAATACTTCAACTTACTTAAAGTGTGAATTATTTGATAACACTATGCTGTTGTATATGTTTTTATAATGTATCGAGTGTTAATATCATCAAATAAAATCTGAAATTCAAAACTTTCATCTTATGTCCATTTAAAATTCAATGTTCTTGTACACAAGGGTCTTGTGTACAGCAAAAACAAAAGTATTAGTCTTGCCAAAACCTTAGGAGGAGACACAACCTTTCTATAACCCAACCAAAGTGCGTTTGTTGGCTAAACCTAACTACACACAGTACACAGTGTCCGTTAGACTCAGGTTGTAAAAATACAAGACTTTCCCTTTAATATGTATTTCTAGTAGTTACTTTGTATGAAATGAATCATTAGTCATTAATAAGATACAGTGCTTTTATTAGAGTAATATCTTCTAGCCCATTTTTTTCATTCACATCTGGCATCTTATTATTACTACTAATCTTGTAGCAACAAGTAATTAGCAGTCACAATGGTAAACAGGCACAACAAATGAAACCCAAAATTTAGAATGGTAGAAATAACCAAGAGAAAAAGGACAAAAGGGATATTTCATAAGGCTACAACAGTGATGTGACTGTGTGTGTGTGGATGTCCTATCAGTGCTTGTTAGTATCATGTTCCTAGTCATAGTGTATCTGCTAGGATTTGAAAGTCTTCCAGGCCCCATCATGCTGAGATACCACATTCACAGACATGCGCAACACACACACACAGAAGGTGGGAAAGTTCAATCCACACACCGTCTCACAGTGAAACACAGACCTTGTTTGTCCTTGTGTGTGTGGGGTGGAATTCAGTGTGGTTGTAACATTGACAGTCTTTCCCTTGTGGGGTAGAGACAACAAACAAAGTCTCTGGTGGTTTGTGCTAGGAGAGAAGGTACAATACGCACACAAACAGCGAGACACACACATAGAAACACAACTCTTAGATGCTGTAGCTACTTCATGCCAGCCGTGGCCATATGGTTCACGTAACCAAATCTAGCGTTGTACACTTGACCTGTCGACCGGTGGGTTTTGCGTGTGTGTGCAGGGCTAGAGAGAAGGGCGAAGTATCTCAGTGTACTTTTGACCTCCAGATTCTTTATTGCACTGCCACAACCACATTGCACCCTCAAGGGACTGTCCTCGTATGTCTTCATCCCAGACAGACAGAGGAGGAGAGGGAGAACAAGAGAAACCAAATGGGGCTGAGGAGGAGAGCTGGCAAGAAGTCTCTCTCACGCACAAACATTCTGAGATAGAAAATTAATAACCAGAGAGGATGAGGCTCCTAAGTGACCGGGCTGAGCTCAGGGTGGACCATAAACCATCTCTGTGTTATATTGAAATGCCAGTGTCCTCCTGTTAAATCTCCCAAACGTCAGACAAACTTCTAGACAGTCACAACTGCACAGTATGTGTGTCAGTGTGTGTATGTGAGTGTGATCTGTGAAGAGAATGTTGAGAGAGCAGTGAGCTGCTCCACAATGTGTGGAGATGCACATGCACACAAGTGTGTGCATGTGCAACCTCTATATGTAAACTGTGAGAGTTGAGAGAGCTTTTTGAACATTTGGATGGTGGTTTCAGCAAGTATTACAATGGGATTTAAATTGATGTAAGCTGAATGTAAATGTATAGCAAAGGTAATAAATGTACTGGACCATTATAAAATGCCCAGACATGCCCTGAGACTTCCAGGTTTTAGTGCAGTAAACATATTTGAACTCGTGCTTTTGTTGCGTTTAACACTTTGAAGCCCTTTTGGTGTACATTGTGTCACATGATATTTTATTTGAAAACAATCATCTAATATGATTGTTTATCTATGTTTAGTCCATGCACTAGAACCCTGAACACATTAGGACATTAACCAGGTGAGCTGCATGTAAGAACGCACATTCAGAGTCAGATTGCATGGAGATTACCTGAACGTTATCCAGCTCATTTCAGAATGTGATCTCTGCTGTGTTGTGTAATTCATCCTCCTACACAGGAGCCCCCGCCCCTCGGTTAAATCAGAGTTTCTTCGCATGTGAGAATGTGTCTGACTTGGACAATCTCCCACTGTGATCTACATGTATTAAAGCACAACTCTGCGTAACGTCTGGATGAAATTCTCCCAACATTGTCCAGAGTTTATGTGTGAAGAGTTAATCCCAGCTTTTATTGGACAAGAGGCAGGATCTTTCACAGAACTGACATATGGACACAGACATTCACACCTATGGGCAAAGTCACCAATTAACCTGACTATATATCTTTGGATGGTGAGAGGAAGCCAGAATAAACCCACACAGAAACTGGTGTATTGTTGGAAAACATTGCAAATGTGTCCGCTGGCTTGAAACTGAAACTTCAGTGAAACTTACATCTAAAGAAAATGAAACCACACTGTTGCTCTCTTTTACGTTGCTCTCTTTGAATTAGTGACCATCTCTCTACCATATGTTAAATGATCCATATGAAGACAATGTTTATTCCCCTTTCTGTTGGAAGCAGCATTTGACCTAGATGGTGTGAAACTTTGTCTTGGGACTTAATCAGAAATTTGGCCTCCTTGCATGCTAGTAAAAAAGGGGATATATCCATCCAGGCATTAGCATTGGAAAGGAAGAAATAGTGGAAATGAGAGGTGAGTAGAGATTGTTTGGCTGCCATCTTAACTGAGTGTGCCTAGCCAAGCTCGGCCAGGAGAAAATATAAACCCCAGAGAATAAGCCTTATTTTGACTGGTGGCCAGTTAAGGGATAAGACGCTGCAAGGGAGGTGTGTCTGCATGTGTGTGTGTATGTGTGTGGTGTGTGTGTCTGCGTGTGTGTGTCTGAGAGAGAGAGAAAGGCAGACTATATCTGAATCACTGAGCATGCATGCCATAAAAGTAGCCAGCCGGTTTATGTCTGCCCGTCTCAGGTGTATATGGGTGTCCAAATCTGCATCTAAAGCCTTCTCCTCCTTCTCCATTTCCATAAGGATAAATGTCATTAGCATGGCAGCTAGTGCCAAGACGCTACAGTTACTCAGTACCAGTGTGAGGGGTGACTTTGTCCCTGTGAGAGAGAGAGTGTGAGAGAGAGGTCTGATGCATGGACCAGACACAAATCCTCTTAGGCAAAAGAAGAAAAAAAAAACTGGCTTTGGATGGCGGCTTAAATCGGCCATTGTGGCTCTACTTTAAGACTTCCTCTGATGCCTTTCTTCATGGTGCTAATGTAAATAAATGAGCCTCAATAAGAAACTGCAGGAAATGAGGGCAGGAGGCAAAAGGGGATCACATTCTTTGCTCTGACTGTGCAACACATACTGATGTCCAGACTGGACACATTGCCTTTCAGCATGGGTGGGCGGTTTTCCCCTTGTGTGCTAGTGTGAAAAGATAAATTAAGAAAATCTTCCAAAGGAGAGACGTTTTATGATCATGTCTCCTGCTAGTCCAGTAGTGAGTACAAGACTGACAAGTATTAAATATATGGTCATCCAGATCTGTGATGGTGGTGCAGCACACTGTGTGTGTAACCACTTTAGTGATGTTCATTTTGATGTCCAATTCTCAGCATACTTTTTGTCAGTCAAAACTGGTCTGTTATGGCTGACTATAGGTATACAACAAACAAGAATCAGGACATTGTAGATCCGTTATCCCTAAACATTATTAGAATTTGTTATTTTCATTCAATTTGCTACAATAGTCTCAGATATTAGGCCACGTGTTAAATGTAGTAGCTTCCACATGAATGTTGACACTTATCCTTATTTCTGTCCCTTGGTTGGCTTTTGAGAATGAGATGAAGGTCAAGAGGTCAAAATAAGATGGTATTTTACTGGTTTTGACAGCTTAAAACAGCGGTTATTGTTATCTGTTATGGCCATTCTTAAGATTAATACTATATTCTACTTTTAGGGTGAAAAATAAGGCTGCCAAATGATATGGCAAAACTGGAGGTTGCCTTAGCACCACTGTCCTGTGTGGTGACCCGATGACATCGTAATGTATAGTCCTATAATAAGACTACGCAGCTCTTCCTTTTTTCACAAACTCTACATAAACAGGCCAATCACGGTTGCAGTCAGCATGAGCATAGCTGGAGGGCCCACATCAGCAAACACGCAGACAGACACCATCATGTACTGTAATCAGACAATTGTGCCATATTCATATTACAGGCACACACACTGATCCACAGTGATCAACCACATGCTACAGATAGGGAGGGAGGATCAATGAGCTTAATAGGAAGTGACATAAAACAATGCCAGATGGCCAATCAGCACTCAACGAGGTTGGATGTTACTGTGGGAACCCTGATGGACAAATTTCGGCTTTATTATATACTAGCTCTCACTAGTAGCTCTCGCTAGAGGAGCCATTTAGAATCCATGGAAACAAACTGTCTTAGTGCTCTTAGTAAACAACACATAATTTAAGAGACACTATTCAGCACACCTTCTTTTACAATATTCAGATTTATTGCTGACTGCAGTCAGTAGCCATGTATGCACAGGGACAAAGGCACATACAAGTAGCAATAGTATACTGCAGTAATGCATGACTGTTCATTTTTCACTCTGGAAAAAATAATTGCACAAATTCATCTTAACTCAAGGTCTACTTTCTAGCTTTCACACTTTCAGAATGTCTCCTTATGAGGGCATTTACGCTGGTTGCACTCATTTGTAAGAATGAAGAAAGTGATGGAGTACTACAAATCCTGTCTTTTCCATCATAAGTCTGCATTCATGGCCCCATTATTGTAAAAAGTCAGCCTAATATTCATATTTAACCCTTTTCCACCAAGCCTGTTCAGTGGCTAGTTTGGAAACTGTGTTAAAACATGTATTACACCCCTGTTCAAATGTAGCCATTTTTGTCAGATAAGATTTGAAAGTTTCACCTAACTTCTTTCATCTAAATCCTCTGGCTTCTCTTAAACCATAATGACCTGATTTGATAGACTATTATGTTTGTATGATTTCATTTTATTGTTACAATCACTTCTAAAATTAGTCTTGCGTCCTAAGACAAGACTAATTGCAACGTTACTTGCTGAGGCCTACTGAGGGCCTAAGCTGTGTTTTAGCAGTTTGATAGACTGGCAAACAAAATTATTTTGTGTGACCCTAAGTCAAACACAAACCCAAGCCATAAGAAGCTTCTCTAGAGTGGTTTTAGAGCGGGATGACATCATCCTGTCTTACAGAGCTTCCCCACTGTTCTGAAACCACTCTAGAAATAGAGTGTATAAAGTCAGAGAGATGACATATAATCAAGGTCATGAGGCAGGTTTGAGTTTGGGACTCTGGCTGGCCCACAATCAGCCACATTTTGGGGGGTAAAGATGTTTTATAAATGCTTGCTAGAAGATCCCTCATCAGCTGTCAGTTAGTGTTGGCATCAGTACATTTGCTAGCTGTAGCTTCTCTTTTGTTGCTGTCATGCACCGGCAGCAAACCACTGCAAATGAGTGGGGGATTCATTGCCCCTTTAGAAATTCTGACAAACAACTACTCAACCTTTACAGGGGGAGGCTGGCTACGGCCTGTTGAGTAAAGCAACTTCATCGCTATTATAATGCGGGTGCCATTCATTTCAGAGCCGAGTATGTTTGCTTGCTGCCGTCTTTCTCCCTGTCAGTCGCTCTCTTTCTCTCAACCCCCTCAAGTCAGCGAGGTTCACATCATTCTCGTTAAGCGTTTGTCTCCAGTCTAACTCGTAGATGATTATTCATTTAGTTGCTTTAGACAGCTCCCGTCAGCCACAAGGACTCTGCCCATGCGCCAAGGGACAAGTAAACACTTGTTTTTTTTCTCCTCCTCCTCCTCAGTTCTTTCTCTCTCTGTCTCTTCGCATCTCTCTCCTGGGCTAGGGCTATTACACTGAGTGTTATGTTTAGTATAACCCACGTGCTTGTTAATTATAAATCACTAGGTCCTTTTACGTTCTATTAATTGGTACCTCCTCTCTCTGCACTTGCAGGAGAGCCAGCAAATAAATTCAGGTATGGCTTCATTAAGTGGCACTCTTAACAGATTAACAACAAATCTTGACACACTCTGCACAGGCAATAAAACAAGGGAAATGGTGGAGTGGACTTGAACAACCATTCTTTAAAGACAGTGCTCAGGAGTCTGCTTTTTTTCCAGTCTATGACACCTTAAAGTCATTTTGATGCACTACTGATGCAGTGGCTTTTATCCCTATGGTGTTTTAGTGGGACTGCTACACCTTACCTTAAATAAAGAGCACCTCTGTCAATGTTAATGGACATTCATTTCAGTTTTCTGAGAAATAATATTAATATTTGTGGAAAACAAGCGGTTGCACTATGTTACATAGCGAAGATTGCTTAATAAATGATTCAAAAAGCTGTCTTTTACGCCCCTTTAGTAGCTTTACTGATAAGCTTATGAGATGCATCAGAATCTGATTCACATTAGTTCACATCTCATTACACAGTGGCTTCAAAAACGATTAAGACCTCTTCTCTTTTTTCATACCGTGCTGTAGCAGAGCTTCTTCATTGCCAGGGCATCAGATATTGCTGCTTTGTCCACCATATCATAACTAGAAGTAACAATTTTCTTAGTCTTGAGAAGCAAGACTTTAGCTATATACTATTGCTGAATACTGTAAATAAAATATTTCACTTTTCGAAAAAAAAATTGTAAAAACTGAAAAAATATGTTGTCAGTTTACCATTGTGAGTTAGATTATAGCCCCTTTTTGCGAAATGGAACTGTTTAATTTAAAATTAGATCTACAGCACAGTGTGCAAAACATGCTGGAAAATGGGACAGAGACAGGTACAGAAAATAGCACAAAGAGAAAAAAATGGTCTCAGCAATGGAACTACTGAGGGTTTGCTCATAGACCTGAAATGACTGGGTACAGTGTCGCACCAGAGCACTCCATTAGGGATAATTGGATGGATTTCATATTAATATATGCTCTGTCATTTAGCTTTACACACATGCTTAACCTCTGCATGGGATTTCATCCCCTGCCAAGTCCTGCAATCATACACTTCACACTGATCATAATGATTGGAATGCCATAGTCCAGAGCAGGCATGATGTACAGGATTTAAAGAAAGAAAAACTCCTGTTCTATATCTTCTTACATCGTTTTCATTTCCACCTGTCTATTTCATTAGCTTATAATCACTAATGGAGTCACAACTTTAAAATGATTAATAATTATTTTACTTATGTGTTTTTTTTATTTGTTTACTTATATTCTATGTGTTTATTTTATTTTGATTCAATTGTGGTGATTCAACTTGTCTGAACACAATTTCTGTAAAAAAGTGAATATTATTTCAATAAACTAGTTTACTGAGCACCACTGGTTGTTGAAATGTCTCAATGAATGAAGAGTATTTTAGTTTTCTCAATCATAAGCATATTTTTTGCTAAAACTACAGCATTTTATTTTTCTTGTAGATATTATAGAACAATGTAATTTTAAAAAATATAACAACAACTACATTTTGGGGAACTGTTCAATATCATTGCTGTTGTTTTTTGATATAGTTGCTGTTTGTAGTGGCATTTGATTTAGTAGAAAAGCAGAAAAGATATAAGGGCTCTTTCAGCCTTTTTCTGTGTCAAAATGATCAAAATTCCAGTTTACAATACAATCATTAACAAAAGAATAAAACTGATTTTTGCACTCATTGCAATGAATAACAAAAATATCAAAATGTCCATGATGTAATTGCCCAGGGATGAATGAACATTCTTATAGTGAACCGTTTAGATAGTTGTTTAAACTTACACATCTTTGTAAGCTTTATTTGAATTACCTGTTGTGTATAAGACTAACATGATGAATGTACAACTGTTGGAGTCACTTTATGTGTATAGTCAAAACAAAAACATCATGTTTAACTTCTCCCAGTAATTTCAAGCTTAAGTGCACAGAGATAGGATCTGAATTCACCACTAACCTCTATTAGCATTGTCCTCATTATTCTGAAAAGAAGCAATGACATAAAATGTATTAAAGGTGCCTAACAACTTTCTATCATGTGTGTTTTCTTAAACTACAAAAAGAGGAGAACATCACTCTGAAACAATGCATATTAAGCCTACTATAAGTTTTTTTTGTTGTTGTTTCTTCATTTAATGAGTTGGGTGAGTCTTAGTAATGTCTAAGACTCACCCAACATTGGCATATCATTTCAACTTTAAGCAAAACAAGTTGACTTATAAATATAAAATAGATGTTGGCCCCACAACATTTTAATATCTTAATATTTGAAATCCATCATTTTGTTTGTGTTTTATTTTGTGTAATAACCCTTTCAAAGGGTTGATATGAGAAATAATGCTTCTTTAATCAAGGTCATGAGATCCGGGTTAACTGTACCAGATCCAGAATGGACTAACACTTGCTGTTATTAATAACCCTTTTGGCACCAACTCTTACTTAACTCTTACTAGCCACTTGGCTGAGCATTTCAACCCAGTACCACCCCACAAGATATCTCCAGCACACTGGGAAATCAGCAGCAGCTCTCTCTAAATTGGCAGGGGCAGGAGAGGCCATAACAGTAATGGGAAGACCCACTTCAAAAAGTCCCAGCACCTCTATATTTTTTCCTCTCTCGCTCTCACTCGTTCTCCTCCTGTTTTGCTCATCAGAGAGAAATCTCTTTCAACTAGCTGAGGAGGTTTAGGACAACTGTGGAGTCTGACATAATTATCAGTGGCTTGGCTTTAATCACACTTCCCTCTGACTCCTCAGCTCACATTATGTGACACCAAACACAGATGCTCTCCTGCCTGAAACAGGCCAATTTATCCTTTCAGAAAACCACAGACAACTGGAGATGGACAAAGAAAAGGTGGCGGAAAGTAAGAGTGAAGGAGAGGGTACACATAATTATGCACCATATTTTGGCTTTGTTTTTTTCTTTTTTTCTGTCTTTATCCCTTTCTATTCCTTTACTTTGTGCACTTTTAATAAGTCTGAAAAGTGTCAATTTGATTTAAGTCTAACAAAGCTGTGGATGATTTATGTCAAAAGGTTGCAGGAGAAAAAAAGATTTGAGAGACAGTTTCAAGGTAGCGAAGCTTCAATTAACCTGAGCTACCTGTATAGGATATCGTTTGAATGACTGCTGAATTAATAAGTGCTTTTTGAAAATCTCTTCAAATGTGTTCTTGAGATACATCAAATGTAATCAAAAGAAATTAAATTCTTGTACATGGCTTAGAATAATTTGAGGTCTTCAAATTCAAAATTTAACTCATCAGAGCTGCTCAGACTCAAACTTGGGTTTCAAATGTGAGCAGGGACTTGGTATAATTGTCATACTATTTCATCTTGTTTTGCTCTGTAATTACCTAAGATTCTGTTAGTGGTGATTTACAAACCCTCAGAAATTCACTGAAAATGTTTCTCCTGATTTGTATTTGACTTGAACACTTCCAAACCTAATACTGGACTAACGACAGGGTTGAGCAGTGGCTAAAAAAACAAAATACTGAGACATGTTAATACTCGGTTTGCACCTCCCTTCTCCATCCTCAAATGGGTCAGAGAATGGAAAGTGTGTAAGGCAGAGGGGGTCAATGGAGTGAAAGGAGAGAACTTCAAAGTGATGAAAGAGAGAAAGATCACGAACAGTGGCACTCACTAATGTGTTCCCTGGATGCAGCCATTCCAACCAGATCCCCAGACCTTTGATGCTGTCTCTAACAGACCATTGTGAAGAAAAAAAGAAAAAGGAAGCAAAGAGGAGCCATCACCAGCTACAGCACGAAGCCACAATCTCTTCTTGGGGTAATAAGCAATGAGCCTGTACCAGGTCGCACTCTGTTTCAATTTCTGAGATACTTAGAGGATGTTTATTCTCAGAGCCATGGAACTGACAAAATCCAGGCCGCATACATTCACTCATTCTGCTCATCAGTGACAATTGTGCATTTATGAGCCATGTGGTCATTAATTTAACTTGTAAAACTAAGAAAATAATGACTTTGGAAATTATTCCTGGGGGGGAACATTATTCAATACTAACTAAAATAAAATAAAAGGATGAATAATTTTTTTAATCCAAGACTCATTGGCATTACCTGATTTTATGTTAAGAACATAAAAATACATTTACAAACACTGTATACATACATATACATTGAATATTATATTGGTGATGTTTGGGTCTCCCAGAATTATTAAACAGAAAATAAGAAATTGATGTCACCCCAACAGTACACACAGACATGCACAAAATAAAAAAAATTATTGAACTATGTCTTTAAATTTTAAATAAATAAAAATATCTATTAACAAATATTATATTGTTCTAACAAAAATACATTGAAATGAAGTTTGGTGTTTCATATAAGTTTTTGTCATTTTAAAAAGTAGTTTTTAGTAAGTAAACATTTACTGTGAATGTTGCTTGGCCATTACCCCCAGAGCCAGCTGCTAGGATAGACTGTAGGCAAATGTTACAGGAACACCAGTACACAGTACCACAACGGCTGGAGGCTGGAAAGAGACAGATGAGGAAAAGACAGAAAGTGAGAACAACATACAGTACTGTTTTAGGGCTGTCTCTGCTCTCAATAGATTTGTTCACTCAAACGCCTGTCGAAGAGCAGTTTTCCTAACTTACTAGAGAGTAACAAGAGTTGTGCAGTAACAGTAATGTGTTTTGTGTCTTAGCATGAGTTAGATTGAGGGATTATTTCAGTGTTGTCACTGTGTTCAGTAGAAAGAGTTGTGAGAGAATGATGCTTAGCGCAAGGTGGGAAAAGAGTTTTTCCCTGTTGTTCTGTGCTTTAATCTAGTCTAACGTTACCAGACAGCACTGTAAACGTCACCAACCTTTTATTAAAACCATTCTGTGCACAACACATGCTGGCACAGAACGTGTTGCATATTTTTACTGTCAGCATTAAAGCACACTTACATAGTGCTGCTTTAACTTGAATATTTGAACTCAAGTAAATCCATGTCAAAGTAGCAAAATGTTTCATGTTTTCTCTAATGGGAACAAAGTCACATTAAGTGACTGGCAGATGTACACAGTATGTATATATGACATCCAACTGACTTAAAACCACATTTCTCAGTAAATTTGGACATGTTCTGTTTCTCATAAAATGTAAACTGCCCATGAATGCATATTTGGAAGGTTGTGTAATCAAGTTGAGGTACTGCTATTTAAATTTGTAGCCCTGTATTTTTACCTCACAGTAAAAATTGCTTTCACTTGTCTTAGCTGAAATTGGCTATTATTGGAGCACACCTCATCTTCAACAGCTGTCAGCACTACTGTTATCAGCCATGTAGGCTAGAGTCAGCACTGACAACTTCCTAGTATGGAGATACTTTCTTTCTGTAATTAAAAGACACTACCTTAACACAGTGTAATGCACTAAAAAAGCAACAAGGTTAAAACAGATTTCCTGGCTTACATGGATATAAGGAGACATACTGTGCAAGATATATTTAATAAAATGCATGATTAAATTAGTTTTTCAAAGTGAAATAAGCACACAATGAGTAATTCACAGCAGCGTGGGACTCAGGAAGAAAAATACTTGTCATAAGAACAAAGGGATGGGTGCTCGGTGAGCAAGCGAAAAAGGGGCCAGAGATCGTTTTCCACCCAAAATCAGTGGCAGCAGTGACCGCTCTGCCAGCTTGTGCCACATCAGTTTGAGAAGGTCAAGTCAGCGCCTGGCAGGCAATGTCTGGCCTGGCCTCACTGCTGGAGGAGCGCCTGTACAGGGCCAAACCACCAGACCCTCCAGCCTGCTCTCCCAGCAGAGCGGGCCCATGCTTCCCTACATTTTACTTGACTTCCTCGCTGGGGGCAAGTCAGGGAGCCGCTGGGGCGTGGGGCTTCCAACTCCAAAACCCCCTGAGAAGTGGGGAGGTGACCCCGACTGGCTCTAACTGTCAACCAGCCAGCCAAAGGAGAGGAAAGAGGGGTGACAGGGGCCACAAGAAGAGGGGAGGAACTGGCGAGGAAAGGAGAAGGATGACAAGGGGTTAGGTGTGAGCTATCCAGGGAGATGTTTGTCCAGCAGATTTATGGTGTGAAGCATCGCTGCTGAGTGGAAGCTAGTTGTTCTTACATTATAATGTACTTTCCTGTGCTCTTAAAAAGTATCCCAAGAAATACATACAGTCATACTTATTCAAAAGTGACCACCTAAAGGACTTCTCACCACTAAAGTCATTACACAGTTTATGCAGAGTTATCAAAATACAAAAATACAGACTTTAGAAGCTTTGCTTACTGTCTGGGCTAATGTGTTAGTATCATAGTATGGCAAGTCCATTGTTCTTGTGTGAATGCCGAATGACTATGGTCAGGTAATCTGTCAGCCTTCATCATGTTTTATATCTACACTACAAGTGCCGAGACATGCAGTGTGAATGTCTGTTAACTGGAAGTGATCATTTAGAGTCAAAGTTACATTTTATAATGAGGCTAATGTGGAATAACACAAAATGTTTGCCTTATTTATTTCCCTGTGTTCACTGCAATAACAGAATGTTTGCAAAATTACAACAAGATTTATCTTCCATGTAATTTTCTCCATGTCAAAAGCAGATTCAGATGAAAATTGAACAGTCATCGTTTTCACATTATTTTCAAATTTAAAACAAAGTTAAAAGTAGTTTTGTGTTTCAGTGAGTTAAAGAGCAACATAAAGACAGAGAATGTGGGAAACAAAAGTGCAAAAGTTATTTGCTTTTGAAAAAAAAAACAATAAGTGTAAAACAGTTATGACGTAGTATTTCATCACTTAGATTTCTCTACAATGAATACAATCTGCAGAGATTTGTTTTTTGCAAAACTTAATTGCAATCAGATTGTCTTTTTTATTAACATAACAAGAATATGAGCAAATGGCTGTTGCAATTACACCAATAATGAACATACTGTTTAATAAAACGTTCTGGGATGGCATCCAAAATTTCCAGTCATACACTACAACATTCAGCTTGTCTGACTATAGCCTTATTACATTTATTCTGTTTTAACTACTTTTTTACCTGTGGCACATCAGCACACTGATGACGGTGTAGTTGCCATTTCCGGCACTGGGGTGAAGTGCTCAAAGACATTTTGACAAGTGAGCAGGAGGAGTCAGGGACCAAACTGTTTGCCTTGCAATTAGTGGATGATCTACTCAATGGTAGCCCCTGATCCATAACCTATGATTACATTAAGGAGCTCAAAGCACTTAGCTAAAGATAAAGGATGTACGTTTTTTTTTATGTTTTTAGAAATATAACCCCAATTCCAAAAAAGTTAAGATGCTGTGACAAAAACTGCATAAAAACAGTAGGTACTGATTTGCAAATAGTATTAATCTTCATAGATTAAACCCTATTTTCTTCACAATAGAACATAAAGAATATATCAAATGTTATCAAACTGAGAGTTAATTTCGATCTCAATGACAGCAACACATCTCAAAAAAGTTGGGACAGAGGCAATAACAGAGGTATAAAGTACAGAGGTATAAAAAGAGCGTTTTAGAGAGTCAGAGTCTCACAGAAGTATAGGTGGGCAGAGGCTGACCAATCTGTGAAGAGCTGTGACTACAAATTGTCAAACAACTTCAGAATAATGACGACTACTGATGTGCGGATTGATCCTCAAATGTCAACAATTCTAATCTCAGCGTTTGTGATACTAATAATAATAAAATTATATCTAAACTCAGTAACAAAAATATCTAAACTAAATAGAAAGTAACAATGCTGGATGGTCTAAATAATACAGTGTTCATATGAACAGAACAGTAAATCATGAAAAAATAGTACTTTACATATGTAATTTTTTCACCCATTACTGGATACATCTGATTTAGCTCTTACTTTTAGTTTATGGTACCATCAAGTATTTACTCTAGTTTAAAAGTTAATGTCAGGTTCTTCACAGCTTGAAAACAAATGCACCTGAATATACAGAATCTATGCATGTACAAATGGAACTTACTAGCACAAACACAAAGGAAATATTAAATAAATACCTACAGGTAATATGAATACAGTGGTAACATGTGAGTATGTGTGTGTGCACAGTGGTGCCTGGATGCTGCATACATGCCATACATGCCATACAGGGTTGTGTCTGTTTATACACTGTGTTATTGAGAGTATTTTGCTCATGTGTGTGTGAGCATGCAGCTCCCAGCACCCGGCGGTGGTGGCCCCGTTATTGAGCCTTTGAGAGGCGAAGCAGCTGATAAATTCAAACTCTTTGTGTAATTGTCTTTCACATCTGAATACAAATCCCCGCTGCTTATGATTCATCATATTTATTTTTTTATTTCCTCCGGCAACATCTTTTATTAGTTGTGCACTCAGCGGGGAGATTTAATTTCTGCAGGAGGGGACAACAGCATCGGCTTGATGATTATTATTGAGAATGTGATAGTACAGAGGCTGAAATAAAATCTATAGTGCATTAAAGTGACAGATTAGGAGGGGCGGGGGGTTCATTTACAAGTGTTAAGACATCAGCCGCTAATGCCCTGCAATGCCAAATAGCAATCCACCCTGGTCCCTGCTCTGTAGGAGTGTGTTTGAAGGGAACAGCTTGAGGGAGTGTATGAAGAGTGTGTGTGTGTGTGTGTGTGTGTGTGTGTGTGTGTGTGTGTGTGTGTGTGTGTGTGTGTGTGTGTGTGTGTGTGTGGCCACAAGAAGAGTGTGTGCGTTAAACTCATCAGGGAGCCTCTAGTGGAAATAGCTGAGCATTGCTGAGAGAGAGAGAGAGAGAGAGAGAGAGAGAGAGAGAGAGAGAGAGAGAGAAAGCCTTTGCATTTGGCAGTGCCAGAGAGAGGAGAGCTGGCCTGAGATCTTAAGTCTTAAAACTCACATGAAACAGTGGATTTATCTCCGCTACTCTATTCTCCACCACTTGTTTTTGAGGAAAACATGTTGCAGAATACAAATAACTTGTTGGAGTTTACATTAAAGTAACTATTCAGATTTCATACAGTTTGGTAAAGACTCAACTCACGCAGGGAAAAATAGAGCCTGAGGTGAACACCAGGCCGCTTTTATTGTAAGAAATCATCGCAACTCCCTGAACACAGATGAACTTTTTAAAATTGTACCGTTTACAGTGTAGTATTACAAATTTAAGCTCCATTTACCACCATTGTAATGTGGTTATTTTTTTATTTAACCATACACTAAAGTGGATAACTGGCCTCTCCTGTCCCTGGATGCTAGAAGAAATACTGAACTTCCTGGAAGTTGAATGTAATGTAAACTGTCATAGTGAAGGAGTTGAAGTACATGCCGTGTTTGAGCTTAGAAGTTCTCTCTTGTCTCCTGTTACTGTTTTCAGCAGCTTTGCAGACAAACCAGGAACTTTTAGCATCATTTACAAGGAGTCCTAATGATGACACAAAATCCCTTGTGATTATAGCTCTTCCCCAGATCCCCAACTATCTGCACCAGATACAATTGATTGTACTTTGGATAAATTGACTCTCCAATATTTTTTCAGAACAAGGCAATTAAATATTAAACATTTAACATTCTCGCTGTTGGCATTTCTTGCAACCTTCTAAAACTGATAAGTAACGGTTGCCTTCATGACCTATCAACAGCATTTGAATTCTAACCCCCTTCATTAATGAGTGGAAATTACTACCATCATCTCCGCGCACACAAAAAACTCACTTTTCAAAGATGCTTGTGTTTGAACACTGTTACAAATGATGACAATAGACAGTCGTAAATTAAATAAGTGCATGTCCCTATGTAATTACTAACAATGGAGACACAAGTAGAGGAAGATGAAATTATCTTTGATCATTTTATGGCTGCCCTCTTTAGTGCTGACATGTTGAGTCACGCTACGACCAGTCAAGTTGCGTCGATTTTAATTAAGGGGGTAGAAACCAGATCTGCACTTGGTCCTCTTCAACTGACTCATGTCTCTCTCAGATGCCCCCAGATATTTATGTCTACTGTCTGATTCTGCTGAGTGGGGGCTTAATCAGATCCAGAGTGAGCTCCATCAGTATTCAAGCCAGTTGCTGAGCTAAGACTGAGAGGAGGAGAATGGAGGAAGACGGGGCGACAAAAGACACGGAGGGCCGCGGCACCACAATCAGCAGAACAATTTCTGGGATGCTAAACCTTGTGTCTGAGACTGAAAATGCATTCTTAAAACTACACTGCATTACATCAGAAGCGTCAGATGCTAAGAAATGTTTAAATTGAACACTACACTCTTTTGCGTTTGCTAAAGGAAACATATAAGTGGTCGGAACTGCTTTCACTGCTCATTCAAAAACTTTTCATCTGAGTTTTGTGGTTCAGACATTATCAGCCATGTCACTGGTACTGTGCTGAAAAATAAGGATGTTTGACTGGGACAGCTGATAGGAGTAGACTGATATAATATACAAAATATGTCATGTGGTTACAATGACTATAAAGAGGCACTCAGAATCTCTGATGACGATGCTTAATGAATAACACTGATTATAATACTGACACCATTTTCCAGGTATGCCTGCTTAAAATATGAGTGTCTAGGATATTTTGAAAAACATCAAACTTTTCATACAGTCATCAATGTTTCCAGACATTCCACTTTCAATGGACATATATGTCATTTTTTCCTACCTCTCGCATGTGACCCATGGTTAGTAAAAATGTCAAATATTTGCCAAATAATTAAAAGTAATATCCTTTCTCCAGTCGCTAAACATCTAGTCAAATGGTAATGTGCAGGTGTTGGCCAGATTTGGTCGCTGGTACAAACAACCTAAACAATGCACTGGACAGCCTCAAAAAGTATGTGGCTTTGCAGCTAAACTACAACTGTGATTCAGTTTTTGTGGGGAAGATAATCAAAGAGTGGATTTTGCTATAAAACATTTTTTTATGATAAGAAGCGCCACATTTATTATGTGAAACTCAATCACATGGAGGTGGTCACCATTTTTTTGTCAGAGCACAATCAGGAAAAAAGCTCTAATAATTGAATAACCAGATATACAGGCAGTTGAGCTACAACTCAGTGTTTACTAGCTTCTCTTCAGTACTGCAGGTTTTGTGTAGAGCTTCACTGCAGCACCATCATTATCACAGTAGTCCATCAAAAAACTCTGGCTATCATGCTGTAATTATAAAGTAACCAACTAGCAGGACTTATCTTATTTTAATACTAGTATATTTTCATATTTGTTTTTCAGTGACTTCAGGTCTTCAGGTGATACCTTGACACAGTGAAATTTAGAATGTTTTTCTCTGTCTTTTGGCACATGTCAAATTACAGAGACAGAAGTTCAGAAACCTAACGACTCTAACAAGCTGATTTTTTCAGTTAAGTACGAATAAGTATGAATGTCGACAATTTTACCTTAACAATGTGATATCAGCCTGCTAAAGAGAAAAAAAAACACATTCAAACTGTCAAGGTTTCACATTTAACATGTTTGAAAATTAGATGACATGAACTTCCTGCTTTAGCCCTTTCTCTCTCTCTCTCTCTCTCTCACACACACACACACACACTCTTTCATAGACCATTCAGCTGCCACCCGATCTGCAGTCATCCGGAGAGTAATTGTGCCATCTGATTGTGATTGCTTTACTGGTTTCCCTCACACTCTGTTCACCCAGCCTACCCTCACTGATCCTTATCAAATCTGCAGGTCAGCTGGGCTTTGAGGACTCCCCAGCGATAAAGTCTTGTTTTACAAATTTGCTCAGCACACACTATATTTCAGTTGACTCACACAAGATGGGTTTAGGTAGAATCACAGACTAGAGGACGCAAAGCATTACTGGAGGGGCTACATCCATGCGCCAGCATATATTGGGAATATGAATATTGATATGCAGCATGTTTCATTTCTCCAATTACCACCTGATTAATTGACCCCACTTTGACCACAGCAGAGTAGGAGTATAGGCAATGTGAACTGCTATTATGTAGTGAAGCCCACTGTGCATTAATAACAGCAGGCGTCTCACATCTGACCACACTAAATCAGACAAATGTGTATGTGAGGTGACAAGAGTGAGGGAGGGGGGAAGTGAAGGGAGAGACGGTCTGGAGGGATCTGGGAGGGATGAGCTGACTGCCAATGCCAACCAAAGTAAGAAATATCCCCATGTGTGATATAGGTCCTTTGTTTGTTCTGTAGACATGAGCACCAAAGTTCACATCTTGTGACTTGCTGGGGGCTTCTGCTTCACATATTGTAGTCAACACATCATCTCAATTACCTCCAGCAGGTAAATATATAAATAAAAGGAGAGTCGACATAATCAAAAATCAGTATGTGAGGGCTCCCGCTGTCCCTGAACAGCCCAAGCTTTCAGATCTTCTTTGTCATTGCTGGAGCTGGCAAGCCACTGGGCCTGTGGAGGTCACAGAGCTCAGGCCTCATCAGCGAGGCTAATTTGATTGTGGCGGAACAATGGTTAGCGTAGTACAGCCTGCTGACGAGGTGCATATTAACGGCTAGTGGAGTCTGGGCCAGCTTTGCCCTGCAGAGGAAGGGCATAGTAAGGATAGTGAGGGCTCAGCACCTTATCATTTACACCCACTGCAGCAGTAGGCATAAAATATCAATGTATTTTTCCAGTGTTTACTTGCAACAGAAGCTGTTCTCATTCCCATGGCAAAAAATACTGACAATTTGTCGCTATTAAATTGTCTATTTACTCCTCCAGTAAACACAA
This sequence comes from Ctenopoma multispine, assembly GCA_034779795.1. Classification (NCBI taxonomy): domain Eukaryota; kingdom Metazoa; phylum Chordata; class Actinopteri; order Anabantiformes; family Anabantidae; genus Ctenopoma; species Ctenopoma multispine. Next base: position 2,136,533 of record JAUYWH010000007.1, on the reverse strand, counting down.
GTCAGCATTAATACTGGAATTTGCATGTTTTGGGTATAAACTGACTTCCGGTTTCCGGTCTGACGACGAGACGAGACGAGGGAAATCTGCTACTACGTGAGATCTGTTCTTTGTTTATTTACTATCTTCTTTATCCTTAACTTAATCTACTGTTCGCCGATTATTCATTCAC
>JAUYWH010000007.1:2125416-2136261 GCA_034779795.1 Ctenopoma multispine | reverse complement strand
CTTAAACCTTACACTGTAAAGTGCCTTGAGATGACATCTGTTGTGAATTGGCGCTATATAAATAAAGTTGAATTGAAATTGAATTGAATTGAAAATGTTGACAAGTGCAGCTTGAAAAAATGAATCAGCCATTGCTGATAGCAGATAGGTGTAAGGTGAAACCAACCTGGAGGATACATTTGTGGTCACCAACCAACTTCCCTCAGACCAAGGAAGCAATTTGGATCAATTGTGAAATGTTTTTAGCTTACAAGAAAGAAGTCCAGTTGCCATGACTCAACTTCCAACTATTGATACTTTGGAGGTAATGGTGACCATCAAGAACTACAGTATCTAACCCTGGTGACTGCAAGCTGCTCACCAGAAAGTCAGTCTCACAGTGAAGCAACAGCTTCTAATGTCTTGCTATGCCAAATGTAACCCAATTCAACCTAGCAAAAATAAAAGTGGTCACATGGGCATACTGTGTTCATTGTCCACTCTCCCTGGATAGGGCAGACTAATGAACACAGCCTCACACAGCATCATCTACTGAGAAGTGAGCATACTAATAGCTGGTGTAGCTTAGCGTAACCCTTTAGTCCCACAGTGAAGCATACTAATGTCGCTAAAGTAAATGCAGTCCTGCTGCACCAAAGAGCATACTAATTACCATGGCTGCCCTTAGCTGTGACCTTGGCAGGTCACTTAGCAGTGTGATCAGTCCCTGACTCCTAATAAAGACACTTTAACAGGGTGAACCACAAGGGTAGAGAGTTTTCTTTCCCTTCCCTCCCTCACTCACTCTCTGGTCATTTTTATGATGTGTTTGTAGTTGGAGAGTAGTCAAACATATGAGTTTAAAGGTGCCATTTCATTTAGTCAAAGACATACAAAATAGCCTTGCAATGTAAATTGCAATTAGTTACATTGTGAACCACTATAATAACACATACATTTGTACACAGGCCTATTTAGCAGTTAACTTAAAGGTACTACATGTACAAGTAGGAAAATGTAGTATTTAGATAAAATTAGCCACAATACCACATCATATTAGCCTATTAGGAATAAAAATCTTTTTCAGTGCTGTATTAGTATAGATTATTTTAATTGCTAATTATGATCACTGTGTAAATTTCTCGTGGGCCATAGGGGTGCTGGAGCCTATCTGAGCTGTCATTGGGCGAGAGGCAGGGTACACCCTGGACAGCAGTCGCCAGTCTCACATAGCTGACACATAGAGTGAGACAACTATTTATACTCACACCTATGGACAATTTAAACTAAGCAATTAACCTAACTGCATGACTTTGGACGGTGGGAGGATGCTAAAATACCCGAAGAAAGCCCATGCAGACACAGGGAGAACATGCAAACTCCACACAGAAAGGCACCTGGGACAACCAGTGTTACACCAAACACAGGTTCTTCTTGCTGTGAGGACCACACCACTGTGTCACCCAGTAAAAGTTAATTTTCTTCTGAAATATAGTGATTAGTGTAAGTAGGTTAACCAATATTGGGTCCATGGTACAGGGGGACAGTGTTTTCATCTTTTGTAAATGTGACTCTTGGTGCATTCATGTCAGCCATCTCATGAACATTCAGTTATAAGTTGCCATGTGTGCTGTATATGACAGTACCACTTTATCAAAAATTGTATTTACTGTTCCTTTAAATGTGATAGCCACCTTTTTATTTACATAAACATACTGTACATACTCTCTCTCTCTCTCTCTCACTGACACACACCGTCCTTGTTCCCTGACCCCTTTCCATTTTCAATGCCTCCACTTCCTTCTCTCTGCTCGCCCTTCAATCCATTCCTCTCTGTAGTGGTGCTGAATGCACAGGTAGTAGTGCAGCGGGCAGTATGGAACTGGATAATTACCTAGTGTTTGTAGCTCCCCAGGAGTCGGGGTGGGGTGGCGGTGTGTGGGGGGCGCGTCTTTATAATGCACTCTGTTAACACTAAACTCCAAAGACCGGTGGAATTTCAGGTGCAAATAAATAAGCTTTTGTTGCCACCTGAAAAGGAAACGTAAGAAGACGCACTTCTGCCTTTTACCCCTCACTTTCCATGCTGAGTCCCCCCCTCCCTTTTTTCTCTGCAGCTGCTGCTGCCTTCATTTACCTGCAAATTATTTTTTACACAAGACAGTTTCACACAAGAAAACACAGTGTAGAGACGTTTATGACCGGGATTAACTTGGTTTGTTTGTTTGTATGAGTGTGACTCATGGCTTTGCTTTGCATGTGCCATGGGAAATATGATCCATAGCTGTCAAGAAAAGAAGATGAGGAGCTGAACAAATATTCATATAATTGCTCAAACACACACAGATGCAGACACCCACCTTGAAAAACATTGAAACCTGAGTACAGTCAAAACAACAACAAAATTTCAAATCTCAAAAAGGAGCCACTCTTTGTAGTTTTAAACACTAAAAATAAACAACGGATGTCTAACAACTCTCTCCTGTAAACAACCACTGAATCCTCACTGCTCCTGACCCAGCAGAAGTAGAGTGGGCCAACAAGAGCATCCGGTTGCCCAGTCCAGGATCCATTAGCCTAGAAGAGCCATCAATGGGGGGATTAGGCAGTAGCCCTTTTTCAATCCTCATCCAGTGCAACATCCAAGCACCCCCTCCTCCTCTCCTTCTTTCTCCATTTCCTCAGTAGCTCTCTGAGCCCGAGCCAGGCTCTCCTGACTGGCCCACAAGCTCGGCCAGAGCCCTCATGTCTCTGGAGCCTCCACTGCTCCCCGCTTTAGCCTCAGCTGCTAGAGATGTTGTCCCTAATTAACAAGGGATTAAGCCATCATCTCAGCTTGTAATACAGCCTGGATGGGATTTCCAATATGGAAGCTCGGGGGTTGGAGGGGGGGCACAAGGGGGATTGGACTGGGTAGAAAGAGAGAAAATAGTGGCGTTTAGCAGCTCAGTAAATTACTCTTGACCCACAGGACTGAGGGGAGTCTATCGGCACAGCAAGCCAGTTGCCAATTACAACAGCTCAGGCCTGCCAAAAGTTTTATTGAGTGCAGGGTGGGTGCAAGTTGGAAGTTGATGGGTGTGCATATGTGTGCACAAGCATCAGTGAGACTCATTTTAATGGCCTTTCACCATATAACTTTCTGTCCTGAATGGAAGTGTTTGCATTAGGAGGAATATTGACATAATTACAATGAAAATTTCATGGAGGTTGAAAATAATTTTTTTTTTTTGCAGTCAAGTCACTGTGTTCATTACATTGTTTGAAAACTGAGCTCGCTGTTCTGTACCTTACATTTATTGCTACTTTACATGGCATCCACTCATGACATACAGTGTGTACTGTTTGTTTTAGGATACTTTTTGAAAGAAAGAGTATATAAGTATAGTAGCCTACTTTAGGGGGAGTATAAGTGGTTTTATTAGACAAATGAGGAATTTAATTTTAAAATAATTTAATTTAACCCTTTGTGTTGTGGTGGGATGTACTGCATTTAAGGCCAACACTTTGTATTTGTATTTGAACATGACTGCATTTAGTTCGGACGTGCTATCTTAAAAGTGGCACATTAACATTACTAGGTCTGACCTAGCGAGTTTGCCGTCACAACTTTTATGGAAATCTGACCAGTGTGCTCATTCGGACATGAGACGTTCAGGTGCTGTCAGATGAATGGAAAGAACTGGATGTCTGAAAGAGGCTATATACATATTATCAAACTACCTTTATTAATACAAGCATAATAATACATTTTATCATTACATTATATTTGATGGATTGATGTATTCTGTAAAAATGACCTCACACACTTTGGAAACCAAACCTATGCTATTGGCTGTGATATTAAAATGCTTCATATTTCAGTCTGTTATACAGAGTAATGTCTAATCTCAGTGGTGTATATACTGTAAATGATATTTTTTTAAGTGAAGTAATCCAGGAATAAATGGGCCACTGTGACTCAAATGATAGATCAGTTGCTCGTGAACCACAGTGAACAACAGTGTCTGGTAAATGAACCCCAAAGTAATATTATTGTTACTTTGGGCCACATATTGTAATATTTTGTATTTTTAATTAACCCATGATTACAACCCTTAAATAAAATGTCTACAGATTCAGCAACCCAGCAGAAAAACTGCCTTGGCTTCTGTCTTCACACAAATATCACTGTCAGTTTGTTTGTTTTTTTAGCCAAATCCCCACAGGAAGATGCCTGATGACCCGGATCAAGTTCACGTGCAGTTAAAAGGCCATTAGCATCCAAATCAATTCTGACATTTAGAGTTAGGAAGTGTAAAGGCAGTAAATTTGAGGTGATGTGATCAGTGGCCTGTTCTTCAGCTCCTCTGTCTTGAGGTGGGGGTGGGGGGGCAGCCTGCCACTGTGTCTACAGCTGATGTAAACTGATGCAACCTTCATTCAAGACAAAGCAACCAAAAAAAAGAAAGAAAAAAGATGCGCACAGGATCAGTGTCCACTATGAATGGCAATACACATTGAATGTTTGGTGGCGAGTTACACCGGGGTTTCATAAACCAGACCTAATAATTGATGGCACTGTTGGATAACGATCAACCATGTCTCCAAGCAAATAAGAGCAAGAAAGAAAGAGACCGAGGAAAAGTGGAGTGGGTTTGTGGATCAGAGATAAACACAGTAAAAAATAGAAGAGAGAGTATGAGTAATGGTGCGTTGACAGTGACGGATACAAAGTAGCTGTTAGTATCTGCACTCTCATGAATCTGTAGCTCTGAGCAGTTAATTTACATACTCTTCTGGCCAGTCTGAAATGCACCGTCAGCATTAAGTTTAGCCTTTCTCAACTTTCCCCTGTAGTGTTCTGTTGCCAGACACTGTCGATCTCAGGTCAGTGGTGTGATCATGTTTTCTTAAGCATGTTTTTATTCTTTATCTGTGTTCTGTGTCTTTGCTGTCAGATGATGCTGTCTAGATGTGACTGAGTATGTTGCAAAGAAGATGTTGTGAATGTATGAATATGCACAAAATTGTGAAAGTTGTAACTGTAGTATTGTGGTTGTATTACCTAATTTGCAACTATACAGCTAATAATGATAATAATGATAAAAATGACCTGTTCCAAATATAAACAAATAAGCTTATATTGGGGACCGATTTTGAGGCCACAGACTATCTCCATAACAACAAAATCTTTCTTTCTTTTCAAATTTTTTTTTTTTCATGAATGCAGTGCACAAACAGACAATAATGTTTTGAGTGTCTTACACATTATGATGCAACAGTCTCTCATAAAAACGAATCATCAATATGATTCTGAATTCATTTCAGGAAAATTGTTGAATGCTATGAATCAGTTTTCCTAATTAGCCATGTAATTGATTAATGAACCTAAAACTAAACAAAACAAAAGATCTTTGCAACACTTTCCAACACTCGACTGAAATTAGCACCGTTGTATACAAAGTGTAGGTCAAAGTTCTATTATCCAACAGTTTCAACAGTGTCATCTCAGTGTCATCTCAGTGACAGTTTTGGGTTGTCCATCTGTGTGTATGGTCACCCAATATCTGTGAACACAATATCCGACAGTTCTAATCCCTTTACTTGGCAGACGCTTTTGTCCAAAGCATCTTACAAGGAGCTAGCGCTGAGTGCCTGGCTCAGGGACACACCTGGTGGGGGATGGGCTAGGAGTCAGGCTGGGATTCGAACCTACGTCTAAACTCATCTAAACTTAAAACAGCTGTCCCAATCCCAAAACAATCAGTCTTCTCTCTTTTCTTTTTGAGAAAACTGATTGTATAAGTAGTGTGCAAATGTATTTCATAGAAGGCAGAGTTGACAGTATCATGATCATGTATTTTATCTTCTGCATGTCAGGCCTATCCCTAATTTTAATGCATTTATGCATGTGTGCAGCTGTCTGTGTGTCTGTGTGTATGTGTGAATAAAGTCATTGTTTTCTGTTCAGTGAAGCAGCGCTGGATTGATGTGTTCCTCGTGAATTGCAATGACAAACAGTAACTGACCTGCTATTTCCCTTCATTACCTCCCAGCTTTCCATGCAGAGTCTGTCTGTCCATCTGTCTGTGTGTCTCTATAAGTGCCTGTATGTCCGCAAAGAAAAAGAAAGTCATCATTTCCAAACACACACACACACACATGATTTACAGTATGATGCTGAAGATATACAAGTGCACCATGACAAGAGACTCATTTGCATAATCCAAACACACACCAGCCAGATCAGTGAGGATACCTTACTGTATATGCTAAACACATCACGCTGCCTATGCCTATGGCAGGTTTATTCCTGTAAACATACGTTCAACACTACATTTTATCCTCTTTGCATCTTTATTTTTTTGTTTTCTCTCCCTTTTGATTTCTTATTTTTCTCCTCTGTCTTGCTATTTCTGTCACTGCATCTTATTCCCTCGATTTTCTCCTCTTGCTGGCTCCAAGCATACACATAAGGATACAAACAACCCATTTTTTTTTCTTCGCACAAGGTCCACCACATATCCATTTGCATAACAATCTCCACTTGTTTTTCTGCTTAGATGGAATTCACAGCATGGTGCCAGGATGACTGAGACAGGGGTCATTGCTATGTATATCAGAGAGAGAGTGAGAGAGGGAGTTGGAGAGGGAATGCGGTAGAGAGAGCGCGTTTATGGTAGTAAGAGTGAGAGAGAGGGAGGGATGTGGAACTTGCAAAAATACACATCCAGACGCACAAATACTTCCATAAAGAGACTCATTGGCATACACAAACTGACTGATGGAAAGCGGTGGAAATACACCCTGAAAATATAGACAGGCTGCAGATAAAAGTGTCTGACTGCTTACTATCTTTACTACAATTTGTTTAATGATTCATCTTAGGAGTCCTCTTCCATGAAGAGCAGAAAACATGACTTGCAGCACTGTTGCCAGACTGGACAAAAAAGTAGGCCAATTAGAGCCCAGATCACGGCTGATCATCAGAGAATTTCCTGTCATTCAGGAAAGTGTGTCATAAGAATTGTAACAACACACCCAAAACACAATCAAATAAAAATTTGTAGTTACAGACTGAACTGTGGAGCAGCTCATGAAATACTGTAGCTGTGACTGTTGCACTTTCTGGTGCCACTGGAGATAAGGCAAAATGTAATAAACAATGATTCTTTTGATCATCAAGTTAGTGGGGTCAACTGAAAACACACTGTCAAAACACATTGTCATAAATTTTCATTAATCAAACGATTTAAAGAAGGCATCCAATTTAAAGAAGCAAATTGTGAAATTTAGGGATCTACAGCATTAGTTGAAATGGAATATGCTTACATTAGTGTTTAATCACCTGATAGTCACAATCACTGTAGTTTATTTAGCTTAGAAAGAGTCTTTGATATCTACAAAGGGGTTGAGTCCAGTTTTAAGAAGGTTGTCGTATTGCTCTGCCGTGTTGCAGCTCATTTTATTATAATTTTTTTTATACACTGATTCATAAGCGTGAATGTAGGACTCATTTTATCTTCTATTTACAGATTAAATAAAGCTTATCTAACTAACTTGTCTTTTTTTTCTTTTCCTATTTGGTCATTTATTTTTTATTTTATCTTCATTCCCTTATTACAAATCAGACCATATTTCATTTTTAATTATATGTTTAAGAACAAATAATGGTAATAAAGGTTCTTACAATAAATTACAAACATTTTTATAGCACAGAGTAAAATGTAAAACATTAGTCTGCAGTTGTTGCTAATGCACAGTATGTATTCACCTCAATATGTTTGCTGGTGAGCTTTTGTGTTTTGTTGTAATGTGTGGTTGTGTGACACTGTGTGTTAGCACGGTCATAATGTGCATGTGCATGGTATCATTTTGATGTGAATGGGTCCCTGCTGCAGTGTGTGATGGCCTGTTTCTCTAATGAGACAATGAGAGAAGCAGGAAACGTGCCAGACACAGACAAATACACGCACACATGCAGATTTAGACCCATGCATACAGATGGTTATGGATGCAGGTGAATATACTGAGAAGTGATGTGCAGCACACGCACAATTGCAGTGATCCAAACATCAACACAAACTGACAGGGTGACAAAGTAGAAAGAATGACACTGGAGAGGCAAAAACAAACAAGACAGACGGCGTGGGCGATCAAGCTAAGTCATTTTTTATCTTTTACTTAATCAGGTACTCTCACCAAGATCAACATTTATTCTTTTCAGAAAGTTGACTCAAAGAAAATCCACAATTGGAATTCAGTGCCACACTCCAGCTTTCACTCAGCAAAGTCACAGAAATACACAAGCAACTGCCAAGTATAAAGTACAAGATACCTGCATTTACTTCAAAGCACAGAAATCAGCTACCAAATGTCCCATAGATTTAGTTTTGTTGGTGTACAATTTAAAGAGTTAGGGTGGGAAACCTTATGTTCAATATGGACAGAACAATAGTCAAGTATACATTAGAGCACATTTTTCTTGTTATAATCATTCCTTCTCTTCATTCTATCCATTAGAGATTATTTCCTAACGAGCTTCCAGTGTAAGTGAATAAGGTCCCCTTTGTCAAAATCTATAATCTGTGTTCTTTGCAACGTAAAGCTGTATGAGCTTGAGCTTTCAGAAGTATGATGTCATCCAAAGTTACAGACTTTAACTTACAACACATTCTTTTTTCAGATTTCCCTTGTGTTTCCACAGGCTGTGTTCCCTTGTTAAACTGCAGTGACACAATAGTAAACAAAGACAGCAACTGGTACTAAAAAAACTGTAAGGGCTGATTCATGCTACCTGCGGAAGGTAGTGCAGGATCCTGTTCAAGGCACAATTACGTCATCCTAAGTGGACGTAAGTAAAATGCACCTGCATGTTGTTAGAAACATAACAATTAGCAAACAGAAAGAGACTCAGACAGCAGAACGATGGCATTAGAGAAATATGCAGGCGACGTGTCGCAGTAAAGACTGGAAACACAATTTACCTTTCCCACCATCTGAGAAAGTAACAGTACCAACTTACAACCCCAGTATAGCTAAAGTGTACATTCACAAACTGCTAAACAGATTCAGCCTTAGCACTAGGAGCCAAGCTCACCGACACTTCTGTTCTTGTAACATTTGTTTAAACTCATCAGCAGTCACATCATCCTGTTATCCAAAATGGTAAGAGCACAAAAAGAAACATTTTTTCCTTTATGCAAAACACAAGAGAAAGTGAACGAAAGCATGTGTGTGTGTCACCAACATCCAGCTTCAACTGTAACATAGAAGCTGGGTAGGTTGCTATGGTGATAAGTAAAAAAAAGGTACCTGGCAACCTGAGCAGTGCATTTATGTTTCTGTATGCTGTATGTTTTTCTATTGTCAAATCCTAGCCTCTTGAACTCAGAGCCTATCTTTAGAACGTAAAAAAACACTTCATTCAGTGATTACGTGATTTACACTCATAATGTTTCATCTTGACCCTGGTGCATCAACTGTGTGTGTGTGTGTGTGAGTGTGGATTGGAGTAGACACATAAGTGCATTAATAAAAACCTCCTTTCAAGAGAAAACATTGTTAAACGATTTTTACCTGTAACCCTAAAAATGACACATCAGAGACTAACAAGCAAAAACAGAGAAGCATTACATTAGTTCTAATACTTTTGATTTTGGAACTTTAGTCATGAATGTAGTGATAATGCTAATAAATGGATATAAATCTGGCTGCTGCACATATAGCACTAAATTGTTAGCTGTTGTTTCACATAATGTCTCATTAATTTCTGGGAGATACTTGATGAACATTATTAATAGAAGGGGGGGGGGCTGCACTGAACAACAGGCTCACTGTAACGTGATTAAAATATATTAACTTGTTTTCAGACATCTTCATTTATAAAGGACACTGCTTTACTTCAAATGGGCACTGTTCTTTCTGAGGAGGGGCAGGGATGGCACACGTTTGTGTGTGTGTGTTTGGTTGCCCTTGGAATTAATATTTAATGTAATGTTGACAAATTGCTTTGAAAATCCTCCAGTATGGTATAAAACCACACTGGAAAAGAGGTTGAGAGGTTAAGCGAGAAAGACCAAAGGGCTGCCAATCACCCTGAGTCCAAGGCTCCTGTCAAAATGAGCAGGAAAAGAAACAGTACTTCTTTTTGGTGTTTCGCTTGGATAAAAATATGAGCTGCAAGATTGTGGGAACGTTGTTGAGAGACACAATTATTTTAAGTCTCTTCCTGTACTCAAGTCAGTATGTGATTAGCATAGCTTAGCAAGAAGACAGATCACTTTTCATAAAAAACAGGTGATGTCCACCACATAAAGCTGTGGCTTATTCTTATATCATATCTGTAAATATGCCATCTGCAAATAGGCAACAGTGGCACAGTAGGTAGGGCAGTCGAGACGACCATGGCTCAAGGGGCAACTATAGCTCAGTTGGTGGAGTAGTCGTGTACAAACCGCAGGGTTGTAATTTGTCTGCTGGTTCCCCCGATTCCTGTCCACATGTCAAAGTATCCATGGAAAAGACACTGAAGCCTGCACCCTTTAAATGCAGCAATGTCTGTCCACTAGGAAATAATAACATATCAATGATTATTATAATGTAAAACTGTCTTCAAAGATGCCTACATGACACATGCCTACAGTGTGTTATAGGTATATTTGTACTGTATGCTTCTTATTAATGGGTTGTAATATGGATGGATGGATGGATGGATGGATGGATGGATGGATGGATGGATGGATGAATTAAGGCATAGTGTTTCTTAAAAGATATCCGATTGAAGGAATAGAATTATTAGAGAAAGAAATGATCAGATCCTCCCTGCAATTGGCATGGACAGACACACTTGTCCAACAGCTCTAGATTTATTTATAAGACCTC
>JAUYWH010000007.1:2102369-2117983 GCA_034779795.1 Ctenopoma multispine | reverse complement strand
AGAGGTAAAACTATGCATACCACAGGCTGAGCAAGAGAAGGAGGGAGAGACACAGGGTGAAGGAGAAGCCATAGCTAACAGAAGCAAAACAAGCTAGCAGAACAAAGACAGCAAAATAAAACAGAAGTAGATTTAAGACAAGTACTTGAGTAAACAAGCGGTTGATTTAAGTTTCAAAAAGATAGATCTTGGAGTTTAGAAATAAATCGTAATTCAAACCCAACAAGCAGGAGCAGCAAACAATCCGTGTCGTCCTTATTTGACAGTATTACAGTTACATTATCTATTTTGAGTAATAATAATAGTAGTAAAAGTAGAAAAAGGCCAATGCTGACTTCTAGTGTCCATAGATTAAAGTGATCACTTTATCAATATCACTCATGAAACTGTGGCTCTACTCAACATTGCTGTCTTTTAGATTGTGTTTCAACTGAAAGAAAACACCAAGGCCAGCTTGACCAAATCACTGCCTCTCCACATGACCTGCAAAATGTTCACAGCCCTCATCTTATTTACACTAGTATCTGATTATATACCTGATGGGCCAAGAAAGTTGCACACTCTGGATATGTCACCACATTCTGTCCAGAGTTGCATACATTTCTCTTTGTAGACTCTATTTTTGCTAGACTCTATATTTTTTGGTTAAGAATTTCACACATCATGGCAGAAGGAAATAAGCGATAGGTCAGCAAGTAGTTGCATTTACAATATATTCTTATGCAGATAACTGTGGTAGTCACCGCAGATGGCCATGTCTTGCTTTTTGCTTTTGTTCTAGCTTCTAAGCATGAAAGTTTGAGTGAAATCATGTTTATTGTTAGGTAGTGATAGTTTTGAGGAGTAATACAGCAGGTTTGTGGCTATGACATCTAATGTTGCTCCAAAAGAGCTATTATAAATCACAACGGCAAGGACCCCAGTACAGCTTAGGGCCTTAACCAATGATTTATTTTTACTTTTGTTCAACTAGAAAATCACCTTACTGAATTTACACATAATTAATAAACTATGCAAAACATTACTTACAGGACAAAAATACACCATTCAAACAGTAGTGATGATATATTGATTGTCAGATTTAGGCAAGCAATTGCCCTGGAGAGGTGTGCTCGGTCAAGACAATTATTTAGTACCATATAATTTAATTTTTAATGTTTATCTCTGCTGATGGTCTCCATCCCACTATTTTGATCACAAACTCTTACTCAAGGTCTTTCACTGCCTTTGCTCATGCCTCCCTCCTTTCATTTTTCGCCTCCAAACTCAAGCTAAGTTATTTCAAAATCCTGAAGTTGAGGTGAAAAAGTACAAATGATACAAGGCCAAATCAGATATATTGATGTTCCCTCCACATTTGCTCTATCAGACATTTTTTTTACTTTGAGGGGATGGAGAGGCTGAGGGGTGGTGGGTGCTAGTAGTTGTCCACAGAAGGAGTGGACTCTATCCATCAGCTCAACGCACTGGCTCCTTTTTTTTATACCATAGCTACGATACCCGATCCCTTAATAATTGATTAGAATTGACTTCAACCCAGCCCTGACCTGAGCCAGGATGGACAGGCAGGGCTAAGCATGAACGTGACTGTTCATGTGTATGTTTTTGTGTTAGCTTGTTCCTGCGTGGTTTGTGTATGACTGATGCATTTACAGTAAACCACAAAATAAAGAATCTGAAGTGTGTGTATTTGTGTCCACAAACACTCCTGGCAGGAGAAAAGAGTGCGCTTCTCTTTAAAAGCTCCAGACGTGTTCTCAGAATTAAATATTTAGGCAGACGAAGCCTTGACCGCCCTGTGCTTGAGACTCCTGGTTCCCATTGATTTCTGACAAGACAACTGGGACACCAGTACAACAAAATGCACTATAGCCAACCACACATACCCTCTGACACTCTCCCGAGCTTAACCCCCCCCCACCACCACAATCAACCTTTGTTGACTACTGTGCATGTGTGCACTGCAACGGACACAACGCAAGGTCTCTGTTCTACTGTACATCTCAGGGATTCACCTCTCAGGACTGCTGACCCCTCAAAACTGCTGGCAAGACTCAGATATCTAGTTTTCCACCCCCAATGACAACTGTGCTGGGAGCAATGCAGTATTCAGTACTCTTCCACCTTAGACAAATACAAAGACAGATTAAGAGCCAGTTAGTGAAAGGGATCATGTTTATACTGTTTTTGATCTCTTGCAATTACCTAGGCTTTAATACATCAGCTATTCAAATACAAATGACAGTATGATAAAATACAGGATCTCATCTTAAACTTTTTGTTAACACTTTTCTTTATAATCCTGTATCTCTGTGTCTTTGATCTTTTCTGAGTTTGTCTTCATCTTTACTCGGCAAAATGCACCTGATAAGTTTAGATTGTGCTGAAGCATTTTTTATTGTTCATGCACTGCAATCTGGTGAGGAAATAGATGTAAAATAAATAGAAGAAATATTAATATGTCAGATCATCTTTAAGCCTATCAGATGAACACTCACTGAAGACTAATTTGGATTTATTGTTGTACTAGGCATTAAGACAGAAGATTTTTTAATATAGCATCCCTGCTGGAAGATTTCAGATTATAGTAAATGCATTTTCTCTTGTAAACTCTTAACTGCATGAGGGACCAACTTTATATTTAATGAAATTAAAGCAGATGTAAGGTGATGTACTGTAAACATTATTTCAAGCGTGTAGAGACACAGACAAAGTGTGGGTTCGGAAACGCCCTTGTTGCATGTGGGACTGACCCAGCTGCTGAGTGAGCCACAGCGGGCTAGAAGGCACACGCTGTTTTCTGTCGTAAGTGCTACAAGCGGAATCCCATTGGGAGACGGCGTTACAATTAACCGGCCAACAAGAACTGTCCGAGATGACATCCTTTGGAAACCCATGCTGACGGACCACATGCTCTAAAATCAGTTCCACGACTTTTAGTGGATGTTGTCCTTGCAGTCGACGAAAGGAAGTCCCGTTACAAAGCCAGCCCGATGTGCGACCAGGGTCGGCGGGGAACAGGAAGGGGTTGAAGGTCCCCGGCAGATGGAAATCTAGATGATTTGGGATTTGATTTTTGGACATCCCGGCGCAAGGATGGCCACTAGAAACTGAATGGTGTAGTTTGGGACAGGATGCCCGGATAGAGGGTAGGAATGCGCCCAGACTAGAGCCTCCTGGCGACATCGGGTGGGGGTCGTACAGTTGTACAGACGGCCAGCCAGCGTCCCCGGAGGAGCCGGTTCTCCAGGCAGTGCATTCCTAAAGGAATCCTCCAGGGGCCAGCGAAGAGGAGCAGCGATGCGGCGGGCAGGCAGATTGGGTTCTGGGTCGGATTTCAGGGCGGAGGAGGAGAACTGCTGTGACAGGGCGTCTGCCTTGACATTCTTGGACCCTGAGCTGTAGGCCAGAAGAAAGTTGAACGTTTCGAAGAATAGAGCCCACGCGTGGGTTGAGCTGCTTGGCGGAGCGGACATGGATCAGGTTCTGGTGGTCGGTCCAGATTAGGAATGGCTCAACAGCGCCCTGGAGCCAAAGCCCACTTGATGGACAAAAAACTTTCACGTATGCACCGCATTGTGAGAGGACAGCGCCCATGCCCACATCGGACGTGTGCTCCTCAACAACGAAGGGCTTGGCCAGGTCCGGGTGACGTAGGATAGGAGCCGTGGTGAAGAGTCTGATGAGATGATGAAAGGCATGCAGGGGCTCTGGAGGGAGCTGAAAGGGCCAAGGTTGACTGGTGGGTTTAGTGAGAGCCGTGAGGGGGGCTACAACTGACCTGAAACACCGGATGAAACGCCGATAGAAGCTGGCAAACCCCAGAAAGCTCTGGCACTGCTTGAGACTTATGGGTTGGGGCCACTGGGTCACCGCCTCCACATTCTGGGGATCCATGGCCACGCCCTGGGTAAAGATGACATATCGGATATGGTCATCTTCGGTCTGGGAGTACAGGTATGTCGTCCAGGTACACAAACACCCACCGGCCCAGCATATCCCTGAGGACGTCATTGGTGAGGTTCTGGAACACGGCGGGTGCATTGCACAACCCGAATGGCATCAATAGGTACTCCCAGTGTCCAGTTGGTATTTTGAAGGTGGTCTTCCATTCATCCCCCTCCCGGACGCGCACCATGGTTCTAGGCGCTGCATAGGTCCAGTTTGGTGAAAATGGTGGCCCGGGAGAGGGAATCCAGGGACGTAGACAGGAGGGGGAGAGGGTACCGGTTCTTCACTGTGATCTTGTTCAGCCCCTGGTAGTCGATGCAGGGGAGTCTTTCTTCTTGACGAAGAAAAAGCCAGCAGTCACCGAGGATATGGATGGCCTGATGAAGCCCTGTTGGAGGGCCTCCACGATGTACTCTTCCATAGCCCTGTTCTCTGCGGCGGATAGGGAGAACAGCCAACCTCGAAGCAGAACCCGGCTGGGCAGCTGGTTGATGGCCATATCGTAGGAGCGACGAGGAGGCAGGGTGGAGACATGCTGCTTCTGACATCTGAAGTGGTCGGTTTAGAACCGGATGTGATAGAGCTGGAGCAGATGTCCATAGACTGAAGTGATGGAAATTAACTGGGTGACTGCCTCCGGGGATACCCCCAGCTGGGAGGCTAGGCTGGAAAGTTACCCTGAGAGAGAAACGAGATGATCTGATGTTACTAGATGCACCAGGCAAAGCTCCCCCGACGCTTACCTGGCAGGTCACTGAGGAGGGCACTGAGAGCAGTCACATTGAGCCAACACACAATAGGCGCAAAGGCCCTCTCGCCAGTGGCGGTCTCGCTCCTCCTGCGGCAGCCATCCGAGCTGCATGGGTTCCTCGGCTGCAGGGCTAATGGTGGCTCGGGAGGAGGAAGCAGGAGACTGTGGTCGAGTGGAGACTAGAGGAGGACACAAACGGCGAGGGGCCGGGCGCAGTCTGCTCATGATTTTCTGGTAAATGCGGAGAGCAAGGTCTAAGGTGTCTAAGGAGTATAAACTACTGTACCCAGTCCAGCGACACAACACCACTGCAGCACTCGCTTAAAATGTGTGTATCTACTGTATGTAAGCTCACCACATCAAGGACATAATCTTTGCCCAGTACAAAAGGTTAATCATGGTGTGGATTGAAATGGGAGCTGATGCACCAGAGGACAGTGCGTTCTGTTTCACCAACAATGACAGGGACACAAATACGGTAACAAAAGAGCATTTTAATCCCACCTCATCATGCTCCCTGTCCTGCCCTCAAAACTCTGATCCCTGTGAGGACTGAGTGCTGCAAACCGATACATTCAGTTAACCTTTTACTGAAAAAATGAGCAACACTCTTCCAGCACGTTCAAGCACAACACCAATTAAAGAATCATGGTCTAGTATAATACCTGATAAGTACCAAAAACACATACTAACGGTAATCAAACTGCTTTTGCCGCCTAAACTCAACTACTGATAGAACTGTGGATGAAGGCGTGGGCCTTCATCTTCATCTGATTGTAATCAGAGCAAAACCACATCACAAGTTGTTCTCAGTTGGACCAAACAACTCTCCAACTTTTCTTTTCTCTCTCTTTCACCTCCTGGCATCAATTCCTTGTCCCTGTTCTTTCCTCTCTCTCTAACACTCCAGGCCTCCTGCATCTCACATTCCCTGGACTAATCTCCACTGGTTCAATGTTGTTCAATTAGATTCCAGTTGACATTCATTGGAAGTAGGCACTCCTCTTCGTAATTCAGCCCTCTTTATAGCCAATCTATTTTTTAATAAAGGTTCAGAGGAAAACATTAAAGTATTGATCTTTATTTATCGACCTCAGCCCAAAGCATAGTTAAAGCTGACACAAATCAATCAAAATAAATTTAAAATGATGATAGCACATAGGAGGAGCCTGGCCTCCTGTTTCGGGGAGTAATTAGGGGGCTAGGCAGGAGGAACCCAAGGCAAAAAGAGTAACAGTAGCGCACTCAAATACACAGGCACAGAAAGAGCTGCAGAACTGTTTAGCAGGCTGCAGATTAGAAATTTGTTTTGTATTAAATGAGACGACTAAGAGGCAAGGTTAATGAAAGGGCACAGCACTTTGGGGCCATAGTAATCCACTGAAACTCTCTCTTTAGTGAATCTAATGTTCAGCTCACACACACACACACACACACACACACATAACCCTGTGAGGCAGCCTCCGGGACATCCTCTGCTTAGCAAAAACAATGGGTATTAATTTTAAAAAGTGAGAAATGGTTGATGGGTGTGTGTGTGTGTGTGTGTCTGTGTGTGTGTGTGTGCGTGTGTGTGTGTGTGTGTGTGTGTGTGTGTGCGCGCGTGTGTGTGTGTGTGTGTGTATGTATGTATGTGTGCGCACATGGCAGAGAGAGTCAACTAGCCCCAAGTGCATTAACTGATTTTAATCTGCCTGATGATGTCCACTGAGCAGAGCGGTCACAAAGTGTGTAAGTGTACCTGAGGGACTTAACTGTGTGTAGAGACGAACAGCAGGGCATTCTGGGATGATCCAAAAATTGGTCTTTCCTCCACTGCACTCTCTTGCATGAACACCCAGCACTTCTTTAGTTACAGTTTTATTTCAAATCACTTGAAACATTATTCCAAACTGTAGGATAACTGACATGGTAGGGGTATGTCACACGTGCTAATTAATCTATAAGAGCAATATGAATTCTAGCCCAACCCCCAGATGTAACTAGGCCATATAAGAAGTGTCATATAATGACTTAATGATTATTTTTTGCACCGTTCACTGTCACACTAATTGAAGTCAGTCAAACAAAGGCGATCATCACATGACATTTAATCTAATATCAGTCATCTATGAATAACTGTATTATACATTACCAGTCCTGTTAACATTTGTAATAAGTCAAACTCCAACCTAGTTATTAGCTTTAGCAAGCAAACAGCCAGTCTAATTGTAACTGCTAGCATTAGTTTTAGGAAGCAAAGTTAGCTGTGGTGCTGATAGTCTTTATGTTGTCACCAAATGTTGCAGCTACCTTCTTTTAATGTATGTCATGAATTTTCAAATGCTTGTTTCAATGTGAGGCTTTACTCATGAGCAACCTGTGGGCTTATACTGAGTCACTGTTTTAATATATGCCACAGTATAATTACTTTATACTAAATAAATGAAACAGCCAAATCAATTATTGTGACCCCTCATGCTGTTATTGTGGACAATAGTGTTGAGTAGTTAACAAAGGGTATTCATTTTAAAACGTCAGTGAGAAATGGTTAATGGTAATTATTATTAATAATATATATTTATTGTTAATATAGTTACAGTATAATAATGTATATGCTTCCTTGAACAGTTTCAGCAAAACAAGTCATTTTTTTAATTAAAAAAACTACTATGTGAGTAGGTTTTATGTAAATCTTGTATTATGTTTTGAAAAAAAACATCCATTAACCCACATTGACCGCAATGTGCTTTATAGACTTTTACAATGTCAAAGATTTCTGTTAAACAATAATAAATTCTCTTTATGACAATAAAATCCTAAGCCAGCCAACAACAACCTAAAAACATTTGAAATTCGACCCATATTCAACTATTTATTAATTTCATAGTATTGCACAGTTGTCTTCATTCTTTATCTTCATGCTCCCTGGTTAACAAGCAGAATGTACAATGTAAAGAAGTGGCAGCTGTTTATAGGTTCAGTTGCTGACCCCTCCCCCATTTGCCCTTCAGCAAAACCCCTAACCACAACAAATCTACACAGTGGCCAGTAGATTAGACTGTGGTTGATTCCAGGTCTGAATATAGACTGTGTAAAAGAGAAGTACTCAGAGAAAAACTACCCTGAAAAAATAAGTTGAATGTACTACTACTACTAAAACTACTACTTGAAATATTTGTGTGGGATTTGTTCTCTGTTCTCTGTTTAGTGGATTGTGACTTTTTATTCTTCATTATAACTGCTGAATAGACTCAGATCGGAGGAATACCAGAAAAGAATACTGACAAACCATCATTTCTTAAAGTCCCTCACAATCCTGAGCTCTAATGTGAACTCTCATACCCTTCAGTCCTTCTTGGCCAATGCCTCTACCTGTTTATTTCTAACACTCTATTTTATTTCTTTCTTTTTCTACAAAAATCTCTCCAGGTTCTTCACCAAAGAACCACCAGCAAGTCAGCCATTTCAGCACAGGCAAGATATTAATGAGTTTACAAGGACCTTCTCGGTCTAATTATGTCGAGCAACTGCTGTCTCTTACTGGGCCACAGCTCCCCAGGGAGAACACAAATCTACCAGGCAAGCAAAACCTTTCTACTTTTGACAAAACACTCGACATGCAAGGATACAAATAATACTGGGCATCTTTTATTACCACCACAGTGACATAGCCAGTGAGATTAATCTCTACCCAGCATTGCCACCCCAAATTTAACCTGAAAAATACCCGACTTCGGCATCAGGACAACAGCTATTAGCAAGAGAAAGGTTGTTAAGGCTCAGCGTCTTGTAAAAGCAAGGGCTCAAGGAGCCCAAATTCAGATTGCTCCTGGATACATGAAACTACATAGAATACAGCACCTTTTGTATCAAATGAGCCAAATTTTAATACAGGTTAGTGAGTAAAACCTTTTGTTTCCCAGGTGTCTCCTGTAAAATTGACAATTTAAACAATAACTAGATCTAACTAGCTCTCACTATTTTTTTGTTTTAGGCTTTGGTTTTAAAAAGGACTAACCAACCAACATGAAGACCATAGAGCTGTCTATATAAGAAAATAAAAATATTTTCAACCTCAGAAATGAGGGAAAAACAATCAAGAGCATCGTACACAAACATTTCGAATCTCTTGAAAAAGAAAGAAACCACTGGTGCACTGAGCAACATGCACAGAATGATGATGAGAGGAACACTGTGAGAGTTTTATGATTTGTTGAACTATATTGTTCTTTTGCTATTGAACATTATTCCCAGATCTCAACGTTTAAATTGGTGTCAGTGTAAAGGCTAGCATTAGAACTGTACATTGTTCTTATTACCAACAGAGATCAAACTAATACTTCAAATTAAAAGAAAAGAAAAATTGTTAAGTACTTCTGTTTCCATACAGTCAAAATCCTGGATAAAAGTTTAATTTAAGTTTGAACAGAGTGAACTGAAGTGGTGCAGCTCGTTCAGAGTATGTCCACTTTGCTAACAGTCAACATCATTGAAATGCAGGTCTGAGGACCAAATGACATCACCTCCATACCTTATGCAAATATCCAGCAGGATCCATTACACAGCAGGAGAGATAAGTGCGTCCAGAGCAGAGCACGGCCCACTCACACTCACAGCTAACCTCTTGTACAGTATATTTTCACTCACGCACACAGAGATACAGTAATGGGTAGAACATTACGCATAAGTTTGCTCACATACACACACACACACTTGTCTCTCCCCCTCTAATACAGAAATAAGACACTTGACACTGCAGTGATGGCAGTGACACTGTGCATGGTGGAGGTGATGGAGTATAATGGCCTTTTAAATTTGTATTCCCAGAGAAAGCTAGATGGAGGAAAAGAGAGGGTGGTTAGCATTAAGCTAACTCTGCCTTCGACTGCACTTATATTATTTTAAACCCAGCACAAGCTAAGTGAAGGATAGCAATGGCTTAATGTTGTGTGTACGTCACTGACATTTTTAATATGTTCTTTTTGGACACTTTGCAATGATGAGCATAAACTGAACTGAAGCTCATCATCAATGCTGCCAGCCTCTATTGGCCTTTACTTAAAAAAAACTATTATTCCGTTTTGGAGATGAGACCAAGGCTTACATGCCTCAGATCTGAACAGTTTTCATTATTTTATACAGAACAAACTGTGTATTGACAACTGCTGAGATCACAGTAATTGTGTATTGAGCTCTGAGTGCATTCCAAAATTCCAACCTACACTTTGTATCGGACGCGAACGCCACACATGCAGCAACAAGGCTGCTTCTGTTATTTTGCTAAAGTTCTGCTTAAGCGACGCTCTCTGTGTAGACATGGCATAAAACTCAATCTAAATCAAGTGCCAAGATGAACACGGAGCTAGGGATAAACAGAAGCTAACAACTTAGCTTTGCTCTGGGCCTCCTAGTTATTTTCCTCTGAAGAAAGACAGGAAGCTTATTGTTTAAACCATGGAGAAAGCAGATATGGTAAACTCATTTGCTGCACTTGAAACCAAGTTATCACAAATGAATTTGACAACAATACACTGAAGTTACAAAAATGCTACATGCAGTGCATGTATGTTCCAGCAACATCAAGCCTTTCACCTGCATGACTAGAGATATAAAAAGAGAGGGATGAGAGAGGTCAGCATTGGCCACAGTTTTTTTCCCTTTCACGCCTCAGTAATAGATGTTTTAAAGTTTAAGTGCTGCCAGAGGGCTGCGAGCCCTGCTGTTCATTAAGTCAGCCACCGCCATGGAGCAGCATTTACATCAACAGTGCTCTGAATGCCCTGCACTAAGCAATTACATCTACTCTAAAGTGGTGGATAACAGTCAGGAAGTGGACAGCAGAGAAGGAAAGGAGAGGAGAGGAGAGGAGAGGAGAGGAGAGGAGAGGAGAGGAGAGGAGAGGAGAGGAGAGGAGAGGAGAGGAGAGGAGTGAGAAACAAATTGACTGGCGAGTTCAGGCTGAAATGTAAAAATGCTATAATGGAAAGAAAACACACAGACACATGCACACATAGAGCTCAAGGCAACATTAAAGCCTCATGAGATACCAAGTGGCTCACATGGAAAAAAAAAAAAAAACAGCTGCCACATTTGTCACCACACAGTCACTCTGAAAAGCAATACAATCACTCGTTTATGTAGCCACAACAGGCTAAGGCAGGGGAGGATAGCCCTCAGCGACATATGTGTTCTATCATGCTTGTCACAACAACACGTTTCATCTGCTAAGTACACTCTAGCAGACAACAAATCTGGCAGAATGCTAAGAGCAACCCAAATTTGTTTACAGTCAAAGTGATGTCTCACAAAGACATCCAGAGGTAGACGACAGACAACGGCGACAGATAACGTGTAATCCCTTCGGTGACTATTTATGATCTATGAAACAGGATGCAAAGATCTTTCACTAAATTGAGAGGTGCTGCATTTGAACTGATTTCACACAGTGTCTTTGTTATCCTTTACGAATCATCTTAAGGTGCAGCTCCTTCATTTGTGTGCCCTTGATTTTCTAGGCCAGTGGTTCCCATTTTTTGGCAGGTGACCCCTTAAAATGAAACAATGTAGACATGATTAGTAGGAGCAGTTCAATAAAGCTTTTTTTCTTTTCACATACACAGCTCTTCACAAGGCTGTGGTGGTTGGTGGTTGGTTGCAGACCCTTTGCTGGACACCACTGTCCTAAACAAAACATTATTTTACTTGCTTCTTTTTTTTCTATGTCCAGTTTAGCTTGCATAACACTATACCCTCAGCAGTGGTGGAGGGTGTATTTAAATCATTTACTTCAGTAGAAGTACCAGTACAAAAGTGGAGAATGAGTTACAAGTAAAACACCTGCATTCACTGAGTTACTCCAACAAAATGTGCTTGAAAATGTACTTGATGCACCATAAGTGAAACTACTTTTTATACAGAATGGCTCATTCCACATCCACAGCACTTGCTTGTGACTGGACAGAAACCAAGTCAGCTCCACCTTAATCTAAATGATGAACAGATTAATACAACAGCCAATAACATTTAAAACATCCTGTATTTTTCATAAATGCATAAGCATTTGATAAGGGACATGGAAAATGTCTATTCTTGATAATTCCCAGCTTTTTATATGTTAAGTCAAAACTTAAATGAGTAGGCAAAAATAAATAGTAGCCACTCCTAGATGGACTAATAGACTTTAGGAACTTTTGAGAAGATAAAAAAGTTTGAATACCTTAATTTCACTTGTAATTGAGTATTTCTACAGCTTTATTTGATCAAAAGATGTGAGTACTTCCACCACTGTAAGTAAAGCCTCATCAATGTGAAATGTAATTTCAAGTTTGGGCAACAGGAATGAGGTTCCACATGAAGACAGTAAAGTAAAGGGACTTAGCTAAAATAAAGAATCAAAACCTGCCTTACAGCTTGGTGTACTATTGTGCAGGTGGGTCAGGTGAGAGGCAGAACATGGGGAAGTCTGAGGGCATCTGGTGGTGAGATCGTGAATGAGAAACTGTGGATGTTTCCTATAACGTTTTCCCAACAGAATGACATTATCATCCACCATATTAGGGTTGAGGCAGATAAAATAGATGGATACAACTAGATTTATTCAATAAAATATATTATGTAAATACACACTAAAAACAAATGTTTGATGACAGCATTTGCTAGAATTATTATGCATTTTATTTGGCACTTGGCCTAATTATTAGCAGCACAAACACGTGTTTTTAAGTTGACTACTCATAAATATTAAGTTGCTCCAATTTGTTTTTCTAGTATTTATAAGTTACATGTACCTAATTAGTACAAAAATCAAGTTGGTCAAGTTTACTCAGGGGCACCCTTTTCAATCATGTTCACTGGCTTGAAAAGTGAAAATAAGAATACAGCATCATGAAAAGAGGCTGAATGTCCAGCCGCCTCATATTATAGACAACATTTGCACCCCGTCCAGACAAATAAAACAAATTCAGACGGCATAATTGATGGAATGTAACTGATGGGTGGTCTGGTCTTTTTAGAGAGAAAAAGCTTGCTTTAGGCTTACTGCTCAAAACATTGAAGCACTGTGCAAATTTGCCATACCACAAAATTCATTTGCCCATGTTGTCTCAACTTGGCTGCGTGCCTAAACACATTTCAGAACCACCCTACCCCCCCATCGGAGATGTTTTCCTCACTAAAATAGCACAGTGCTTAAGAAAAAAAAATCCTGTTTAGTCGGAGTTTGTCTCTGAGAGCGTCATGCTAAAAACCCCATTTTCACCGGGAACGGCCACCCTATCACAAACTCTGCAGGGGAGCCACATTAGAGGTAATGTCATCCACAGTTTAGCCCTTCACTCCTCATTCCTCCATCTCTCCCCTAATGAACTCCCACTGAATTACCACTTCAGCAGCACCCTGCCTTTTTATGATTCTATTTGTTTATCTATCTCTGATTTCCTCTCTCGTCTTCCTCCACCGCCTGGGCACGCACCAGCTCTTTAATTTTATTGGCCACTGTTAGTGGGCTGCCAGTAGGTGTTTGGCTCGTCAGATAACCCCCATCCGCCCACCCCCGCCACCACCACGACTACTATCCTTTCCAACCCACCTCCCGCCCCCATCAATGAGATTAACAGATTAGGGCGCTCATCAGTCAGGGGGGCCCCCCCGCTGTGGAAGGCAGCGGCCAAATCACACAAACATCTCTGCAAGGCATTGTGTCGTAATTGAATGCACAATAATTTCCCCCCATTAATACATCGCTCATATCACAGCTTACGCATGAAATGTCCACATTATCTGCTGCACTTTTTTCTCCTGTTAATGCCTTCACTCCTCAACAATAAATTTAATAGGAATAGTAAAGGGGAGAGGGTGAACAAGTGCAGGGAAGAAAATATGACATCTACTATATGATCATAACTAAAAAGCTGTTCTTGTCATGACTGCTACACCTGCTAAGGTTCACATACACTGACTGATAGCTGAGTGACAATCATCACTGATCAATGTTCCTACAAATAAAAGTTTTTTTTAATCTATTTTTAAGACCAAATCAAGACAATATGAGTCTTACATGTCTTCGTGGTGCTTTTATGGTCATGCATATCATATACACACAAAAGCACACAACTGTGCATGTAGACATACAGCTTAAATACTCAAGTCTACAAATGAAAAAAAACCCAATATCCACTGGATATAAGCAACTGACAATATTTTAATGAGCCTCTATAAAACTATAAAAAGGCTTTCCACTATATGTGTACCCTATTTATAAATTTGTATATAATTAAGAGTAAAATTAAATAAATATTTTAACTTATGTTTTCAAATGCATTTTTTTAACACAAGCAGCGGGTAATACACATAAAGTTGAATATTTTACATGTTATAAACATGAAATATTGTTTTAAGGTTAATATACATTACAATATACACACTACAGTGTGGACACACCCTAGGCTGCACTGTCCCCAGTGAGCAGAGTGTCTAATGTAGCTCAGCTGAATCATGATATATTAGTATCAGCAGAATTTATGTAATTTACTTTAGAGACTATATTATTCTAGTTTCCCAAATAAAGAATTATCTTTTATTTTTTAACTACAGTTTAGCTCACATAAAATGATTCCTTCACATGAATAACTATAAAAAAAAAACACGATTTTGTATTAAAATGTCCTATTCCTAATTAAGAGTTCTATACAATTCTGTATAATTCTAAACGGTGGCCCTGAAGTGAAAATGTAATGACTTAGACGAAAAAACACTATATTTAATAAACACAACATGAGTTTATTAGCAATATTACATCTCTAATTTACATGACAAGTAACTTTATTCACATTAAAAAGTTTTTTTAAGTTGTAGAATATGACAATTTCAACATAGTGAAACACGATGTTGTCTTTTTCTGGTGGCATTTATATCGTTGTGATGAGCCTCACATAGAAAGTGCAGTAGAATTAATTTTGGTTAATATTCTTTTGAATATATCAAAATGTGGTTTTGTGTATTTGTACTTTATATAATAACTACTTGACAAGTTGCCAATTTCCTTTCAAACCGCTTAGCAAAAACAATATTATATTATTATTATATTATTATATATTGGAGATTCAACAGTATCTACAAAACAACTCATTAGTGAGTGTCTGTCTACTGTAATATCTTGTATGGTCTTTATGTATAAGAAATGAAGTTGAAATATAGGTGTTTACATTTTAAAAATAAATCTCTTATATTTTAAGAATATAGCATAACAATAAAAAGTTTCAGTATTTCATTCATTCATATTTTAATATTAATGCATATCCATCCATCATCTACCGCTTAATCCATTTCGGGTCGCGGGGGGTGCTGGAGCCTATCCCAGCTGTCTTCGGGCGAGACAGCCAAGTCAGTCCATCGCAGGGCCGACATACAGACATACAGACAAACAACCACCTACGGACATGCATGTCTTTGGACGGTGAGAGGAAACCGGAGTACCCGGAGGAAATGAGATCATACAATGCAAATGCAATGACAAATATCACTGCATCACCATCAAAAATCACCATTTAATAAGAGAGAAGTAGCAGAAAAAGGAGCAATTCATATCCAAAGGCCTTTTAAAAAAAATTTCCATGATGCCATAACTGACTGGATACTAACTTTGTCTAACACGTGAGGCATCCATGGTTCTGAATGACTGTGTATTATCTGCACTATTGTTTCTCACCGCTCCATGGCCAACCTAATTATTGTTCTAAGTAATCTACAGTCTCTGTGCTTCTACATGCTCATATACTCGCAAACACCAAAGTAAACTCTTACAGTTGTCACTCATGCTTGATCCTGTAAATGTTGCCATGGTTTTGCAGCCTAGCGACCTGTGTGTGTGTGTGTGTGTGTGTGTGTGTGTGTGTGTGTGTGTGTGTGTGTGTGTGTGTGTGTGTGTGTGTGT
>JAUYWH010000007.1:2088642-2099173 GCA_034779795.1 Ctenopoma multispine | reverse complement strand
TCTATCTATCTATCTATCTATCTATCTATCTATCTATCTATCTATCTATCTATCTATCTATCTATCTATCTATTTGATATAACTATCACCTTACTTAAATAAAACCTGAAAACATTTAAGTTGACAAAACTTTCCGGGGACATATACACATTTTTACCAAAACTATGGTCCTGAATTATTGGTTACATATCACATATGTACAAACCAATGGATTTTAGTTGCACTGTGAGAATTGCGCAATTAACAGCTTAAAAACTACAGCTTCAAGAGCTGAGTGATTCAAGAGATGTTCATTTCTGTATCATATCTGGTTGTCAGATTTACATGAATTGCCTCAAGAAAACCCTAACATTTTCTAGTGTGCTGACAAAACTTGTATACAAAATTTGTATTTGTTCTTGTTTCTCCTGTGTCTACCAGTGATTTATTAATTTAGCTGTAGAAATTAAGGTCTGATAATCAGATCCGTTTCCTATATTTTTGGATTATTAAAAATTTTCATACCGCATTGGCTTGAAAATTCATGGTAGTGTAATAGACAAAACTTTGTTCAGAGTGTCTGCGTTTCTCACAGCTGTGTTCTCATTTCCTTTACTTCATATTGCTACTTACCTCCTTAAAATGGGCATTACTGATACTTTACATAAACATTTACAAATGAAAAGTCACCCTGCAGTTTTCCCTTTTCCTCCCATTTTCCTTTCTTGTAGGCTCACCTCTTTCTCATTAGCCAATTCCTTTACTTCATGTCCCCCACCAGCCCCCATCCCATGTTACTGGTGAGTGGGCGAGAGCGATGGGCAATAACCCAGCACGCTGCTTTTCGACTTAGTGCTGCCTGCTATGCTAATATCATTAATCAATAGGGCCTAGATTGTCTTTGCTGCAATTCGGAGGATCTAAGGGTCCCAGTGGTGCACAGGTAGTTTTTTCTTTTTTTCCCCCTCCTCCCTTCTTCTCACTCTCTCTTCCTTCATTGAAAAGAAACTAATTCGTGAAGGCCCCCAAGATGGCCGACTTAATGACGGCCACAGAAGTTTTTCCAACAAATTTCATGGGGCATGATCCAAAGATAATAGCTTTTCAGCCCCAATGACAATCCAATTACCATGCCAATCAAAGCCCACGGCATGCTGTCTAATTATGATCAAATCTGGCTGTCAGCTCAAATACTAAAACAGCAGCTTTAAGTCCAACAAATCACAGACGGAGTCCAGTTTGTTCATATATGATCAGGGGGAAAATAAAACTTTAACAAAAAAGAGAAAAGACTGTCTTGTTTTGTAAGAGTGCACTGATGTGATATTTGACACTGCAAACTCAATAAAGACCCTGAATAATAACTTTTATAGACCTCATTATTCATTCATTACAGGGCACGTGAGGTAAAAAAAAAATAGACATAGAACATATCTATTTTATAGATATTGAATAAGATATAAAAAAGACTGATGTTTCGCAAATTTGCTAAGATCTAAGATTGCCACACACATGCACAGATGGGCACAAAAATAGAGACATAAGACCCCAACGGTTGCTCAAACTTGCTAACAAACAGAAAGGCGGCATCAATAACACAAATGATTAAACATTCATGGTCTTTTCAGTGGAACATCTGCTGTGTATGGGGCTCTAGCCTCGGGGACTGGGCGAATCAAGAGGATTCCTCCCCGAGTAACTCAAGACAGCAATAAGATAGAGGGGAAGGCAGCAGGAGCTTTACACACACGCATACACACATGCACTGAAACATGTAAGTGCACAAACACAGTCACATATACATACAGAGTAAATTCAAGACAGCATGGGCAGCAGCTAAAACAAGCAGGTTTTACAGCACACTCTGGGAAATACACTGATCTGAACAACACCCTAACACACAAATACACAGTTCAACGTAGGGAGCTCATTGGAAGCTGAGCGTCATTTTTGTTTCTACATTATTAGAAAGAGTTGCTCTTCCTCTGTATCATTATTATGGGAGTTCATACACAGGAATTAAGACAAAAATATCTGATTCAGTTTGTTCTAACATTAGCGACTCATGTAATCTAAGTAAAGCACAGAAACTATATGTTTATATTGCTTGTCTTTTGAACATAATTTCATAATTAAAAAGAGCAATATTTGCAAACACTGCATGCTAGAAAGTCTTTTAACATGAAGGGATTGTGTTTTTTTTATTAACTTAATTTGATGAGTTGAGTAAACTCTCTGAAACAAATAAATTCAAGTCACTTTAAATTAAATATGTCAGGTCACTTTAGCCCTAATAAACAGGGTTTGGGAGCTGTTTTTAAGGAGGAGCAGAAGTAAGCAATAGGCCAGCTCTCACCTGTCGAGGTTAAAAAATACAAAAGGAAGATCCCGCTCAGGTGGACCATCTGGACCATCCCTCATCCCACCCATCAACCTCCCCAGCCACCCCTATTTGTAGATAAATATATATCTACCTGTTTTTATTTCTGGTATCATCATTTTCTTTTTAAATTTATTTTCTCCTTATTTTCTTTTTCTTTGGGTTTAGCCCCCCACCCAGCCCTAACCATTCTCTGGCATACACAACAACAATAGAACCCCATAACGTACATAGGTAATATATGTCTTGCTTTTTGTGTTGTTTTTCTTGGACTCATTTTGTTTTGTTCTTGTAAAATCTACTGTCTTTATTTGTGAATTAAATAAAAAGATATATACATACATATGTCAGGTCAGAACAACTAACTACTGTTTATAAGTTATGACAATTACAAAAATTACATTTAAAGTAAAAGTTAACTTGAAAATATTAAAACTAGATATTTATGCAAAGTTAATAAAAAAAAAGTTGATTTTATAAAAATGAGAATTAGCAGTTTCTCCAGGTACATATACATATACAGCAGTACATGAGCAGTATATATGGATTATTATCATTCAAAACTTCAAATATTGATACGCTGCTTCTTATTTTTATTATGCAGCATTACAAAGGGCAGAAAATGTTGAATTTACATATCAGGGGAATATCTGCTGTACACATAAAGGTGGAGTCACATATAAAAACATGTTCCAAAGTTCTCCACTTTTAGTTTCTTTAAAACATTTTTTTTACTTGACGTAGGCTACATTCACATTACATGCAGAAGTGGCCCAAATCTTTTTTCCCCTCAAGTGACTCAGATTGAATTTTTTTATTATAATAGGAAGTAACCAAATTAACTGACCACTTGATTGGTCTGATTTATATGTTTGAATATTTTTTTAATGCCTCACTCAGGGTCACCATCAGTGTTGGCATCTCACAGTCTAGTAAAAATTATGTTGTCATTGCTGTAAGCATGCTGCACCTATTGCAGGCTCACATTTTACTTATTAAATTACTAATTTGTGCATGTGTTGCAGTTTAGGAAAGCTGCGGTGATCACACTATAGCTGAATACATATAAGTTTCACACACAATTAACATTGTGAATCTGTTTAAAAACATTGGATGTGAACAGTCAGGCTTGTAATATGAACATAACCTGGACAGTTGCATCAACCAAAGCTCACCTTAAAAATCTTGCTGACACAACATGTGAAAAGGCAGATGATGTAACATACTCCTATATAATTGTGAGTTATACTATATCATTGTGGACTAGAAACTGCCATTTATTTATATTATTTTTGAACCTGCACTACATGAGCTAAACATTACTGATTTGGTAAGTAAACAACACTTTATTGCAATTGTACATGCATTTTGTAAAAATGTAATTATTGATGAACTATTAGGACTATACAAGAATTAGAATAATTAGAATAAGCATTACTTTTTCAGAACTTCTTTATATTTGTGACCCTTTAACTGAAGTGGTAACCCTGTCCTTCTTTATTACAGACAAATAACATATGATTTACAGTGGTTTAAATGACCATCATTATTATTATTATTAATAACATTGTTGCATGGTGCATCCTCTAGTATTCCCTGCCTGCGTGTCTGCAACTCACTGCACATAAGATTATATAAAAATAGTAAATGTTTGTGCATCTCCGGAAAAACTGTGGTTCTTTTTCTGTGGATCATGTGCAACCTCAACTCCATGCTTAATGTGTTTCATTTCATGCCATCACAATCTATATCTAATTTTTATCATTATCATTATTATATGCATGTATGCATGATTATTCATGTACTTACCATAGAGTGTTAAAGGAGAATTTCTGTTTGGAGAAACTGGAGAGGTGTTCACTTTAGCCAACAATTATAAGAATAAGCAGTTAAAATGTAAATACATTTCCCATGTGCCTATCCCAGTTACTGGCAGTTACTACTATAGCTATGTAGCCTAAAAACTTTATTCTCACATTTATCTCAAGTGCACTTAACAAACTGTCCCCAAAAACTACTTTTTATAATTACATTTAACTAAACATCCCTTCAATAGTTCTTTCCATTTTATGTTTGAGTTAAAGTTATTTGAGCTGAGCAAACCAATAATTAAAAGAATATAATGATGTTTTTTGCATATTTTATGCTTTTGAAGGTTAGCAGTGAATGCTGTATTTGTAGAACACATTCCACCCTTCCCACAGAACCCGAACCAAACATATGAGCGTTGTCACTGTAGAAATTCTTTATAGCAAACATGCTATAGCTGAAAACAAGAGGCTCAAGGATCCAATATTGAGTGATCTTCAGTGGTCTTTTATAAAGCTTCCCCAACATACGTGAAAATGTATGATGATCAGACTTAGTTAAACAGTAGTTTATACATACACTTATCCAAAAGTACAGTTAGAATAGCACTGAACACATCATTGTAGTTGTGCTGCTTAACACATTCACACTTTGCAAATGAGCAAGGCAGCGCTATACTGCATGCTCACACTCACACACACACACGTAACCTTTTCTGAGACACCCAGCAGTACTGGAACACTCCTGTGAATTATTTCAAATCATAAAGTTGCTCATGTCCAGATTTCATTAGCAGCACGTTAGGTGCAGTTTTATGCTTTATGTTTATTACAGACGTGACATGATCTATAAATAACAAGTTAGGCGAGTGCGGACTCTGGGGACGCCCATGGCTCTGTAATGCTAAAGAGATCTATCATTACAGCTGACAATTGCTAATAGCCAGCCCTCTCGGTCAATCGCTACAAATTACAGTGGCTCAATTGCATGCCATCATTTCTGGATGTCCAGTATGCAAAGTGAATGGCAGGAAGCCCTGAGATAACCAGAGAGAGAGGGTTTAAAAAGCAGGGTATGTAGAGGTGGTTATAATCTTGTTCAGGTGTGTGATTTTTTTGTTTAAAAAGTATTCAAATGAGTCTTACATGCACGCACAGACACACACACAAAACAATTGTACAGCACAACAATTTCTAGCATGTTTTTCTTCTTGACAAGTTTGGGTCTTATCAGGGCTCCTATTTTGTAGTAACTCTTAATTTACAAAACCTGAATGGTTATGGCTTGTGTCTTCTTGTAAGTCACTTTGGATAAAAGCATCTGCCAAGTAAAGTAAAAGTAAAAGTAAAATGATCAGTTCAACACATTACATGTTAATACTAAAAAATTACACTTTGAGACTAAAATGATGGTTTAAAATGTAAGAAATAAACACAGTAGAGCTGATACTAAAAGATTTTTTTTAAAGAGCTCTTCCATTTGTGGCACTCCTTCTCTTAATACATGGAGTTGACAGACATTTAGAAATGTGATGTTTCTGATATTACTCACTGCAGTAAAGACTAGCAGTGCTACTGACAGGACAGGCCAAGTGCATTGGTACATATTTCACTACTACATATGGCGTATAAAGAACTGGTAATTTCTCTACAAGCTACTGTTCAATTATAAGCAGCCCATGATCTTGTTAAATACCTTACATCACTCACTCTCAGGCAATCATGATTACACATAGTACAGAAGTGTGAGTCATGAGAGGTTTCAAACTCTCGGACTATATAGTTAGGTCCAGAATTATTTGGCCAGTTTTTCTGCCTTTATAAACCACCAAAGTTGATTGAAATAGTTGATTTGAAATAAAATAGTAAAGTAGTAATAATAGGAAAATATGTGATTGAATGTAATCTTTCAACTTTATTTTAAGTTTTAATATAACCATAATTTTCAATACTTACGTCTGGAAATGTAATTGGTCAGTTACTAGAAGTCTGGAGCCCATGAACATCAAAGGCTTTTTTTCAGATATTTTCTGTGAAATTCCAATCCGGCTTTCCTGCTCTTCAGTGTTACAAGTGGTTTGCATGTTGTAAACCTTCTTTGTTCATAAAGGTGACCTTCTCCAGAGTATTCTCTGTTGACATCTGTTGATGTGTGATGTGATGTTTTTCACAAGGAAAGCATTCTGTAATCATCCACTTTAGTATATTAGTAGCTCCAGTTAAACTGCTGTCAAATGCCAACTCAACTTCAGACCTTTTATTGCATTAATTCTTCTTGAAGAAACGAGGGAATGGACCACACCTGGTCAATGAACTTCTTGCCAGTCATTTGTCCTAAGACTTTTGAGCATCTTGAATGATTTGTTACAATTCTATTGTGGTGGTATATAAAGGCAAAATCATAAAAACCCCACCATTGTCTAAATATTGATGGACCTAAATACACAACCATGTTAAAAGGACTCTAGTCTTGCCCTTAGAGGCTTTTTTTCATTTGTTCATGTCAGACTAGCACAAGCAAACTGTTCCCATGTTGCAAAAGCAAGTTCAGCCAGTCAGTACAGTGAGGTTTGTTCTCAATAAAGTATGTGTAAAAATGATGCAATTACCTAAAAACATCAAACATGCACTGCAATGTTTTGGAATACCTGCCCAAATTGTGTCACTGGCTAAACTTGCCTTGCAACATTGCAACTTCCTGGAGAGACATTATGTCCCAGTTTCACAATTGCTGTATAAAGTTATACTGGTCAAGGGTAAAAAAATAAAATGATAAAGAAACAAAGCAATGCTTTGTCTTCATATATAATATTCCTACAGTATATACCTATTCCAATGGAACTTACCTCAGGTTTAATTTTATTCATTGCCTTTCTGATATTATTCACAGCAATAAAGACTAGCCGTGGTCCTGACAGGACTGTGCAAGTGTAATAGCTCATATTTCACCAGTAGTTTTTGAAATAAATAACAGAGTTGATTTGTTATCAAGAAACATGTCACCCAGCGCAGCAGTTACATCTTTTTAATGATATTTTTAATATCTCTACGGCATGGACAAATTAGTTAGAATTAAGTTCTGGATACATATACAGTATATTACAGCACAGCAAGTATACACAATTCATTGTTGGTTTTGTTTTTATATAACAATTTTCACCAATAACAAAAAGATAGAAAATCACAGG
Organism: Ctenopoma multispine; assembly: GCA_034779795.1. Lineage (NCBI taxonomy): Eukaryota > Metazoa > Chordata > Actinopteri > Anabantiformes > Anabantidae > Ctenopoma > Ctenopoma multispine. The sequence continues at coordinate 2,091,818 of JAUYWH010000007.1, read as the reverse complement.
CATTATGCTTTAAATTGAATGTTATTGTTGCAGATTTTAAGTATGTGATTCACTTAACTGATTGACAGTTCCTGTTCCTTCTCAAAAGGAGGCTGCTTTTATAAGAAATTCAGTGAGATGTTTAGTACCTCCTGCATACAACCGAAAATGTTTTTAAATCTATTACTCTTAAGTCATGGGTATCATTTTGGAAAAAAATTTAAAAATGAAAATGAGCACAATTCAAATTACCTTCTTTACTAACTTGCTTTTACGTAAGAGTAAATATTGGCTTAGATGTCTCATTGGGTATTTTTACAATGTTCCCCAGGATGAAAGAATTGACAGATAAACAAGCAAATTCTCCATACAGCAGCATTTGGCTACTAGCTCATGGTAATTTTATGCTGTGCTTACAATAATGATATTTATCATAACATTCTGATAAAGCAGCAAAATGTCATGGAATAAGACTGTCACATAAACCACTTTTCTAAATTTTGACACATGATGCGTATAATGTTGAGATTATGTGCTTCCCATTTTAGCTTTCCTTGTGTCTCTGCCTTCCAACAGAACAAATACCTTTAATAAAGTCACAATCACAAATGAGCAAGCGCCAAATCCACTCCCACACACACACACACACACACACACACACATATGAAATATCATTAAACACACAGCCACATATGTACATACACATACATTCATGGATGCTATTGTCAGTGAAGCCACTTATAGAGTTAGCTTATGTTCTAACATGAGTAATCATTGGATGCTTAAAAAGACATGCACACCTTTCAGATGCGTGCCAGCAGTAACAAAGGGCTTGCAATAATGTGATTAATGCAGTGCAGCTGAAAATATGGCCAAGAATCAGCAGCTTCAAACCCAGATTCACCTCTCAGGCTCATGCCAAGAGCCCTGCACTAAAACCAAATGCAAACAGAGTTTCAGTGAAGGTTTTGTCACAGGTTAAGCTGTGACTGACATCAGAGCCAAAATAGCCAGTGTAAAAAAACTTGACTAACATAAAAGTCCAATAAACTATTTATCTAGAAACATGCAATGTAATTTGCAAATCAGCGGAGTACATTATAGATAAACCTTCCATAACTCCAAAAAGCAATAGATTTGTATGGGTACTTTAAACAATTATACACACTGTAGGTGGTCCTGAGAGCTCAACACACTGTAAAAAATTCAGCCCCATCTACTAAAAATTACGTTCATATACAACTAAACTTCTTTCCAGATTATGTTTTCTGTGATGATCATATGTTCATAGTCCAATTCAAAGTCAAATTCAAAAAACTTGATTTTGCCCCCGAGGGGCAATTTGTGGCACGTAGAGCAGTGTTTCACAAACACAAAACTAGACAGTTAACACATTTTTGTCACCAAAATATCAGATCAGCATCCAGTTTGTTGGCTAAAATATCCAATGTTACAATTCAACATTCAGATATGTGAGTGTAGCGATAGTGAAGTGTTTTATGGTTAGGATCAGGCATAAGCAGTGGTTTAGGGTCCAAGAAAGACTTTGAGCTGGTTATTGGATATAAATGTCATTTTATACAGTGTCTTCGTGTACACAATGTCTACATTAAAAAATGAAAGCAAAACACAATTTTCTCTAGCACTAACCTCACTATGTTTCTTCCTAAACCCAACCTCACAGGGGACTTTACAGATTTAAAGGCACATAAGGAACTACCTTTTCCACCTTCTTTCAAAATACACAGATACCCAATGCATTTACTGAGGGAAGGGCTTGCACTTGTGCAGGTTGAAACACATTTTTTGTTGCAGGGCACGTACTCACCCACAGACAAACTTGCTCAAAGTCCTGTTCAGGAAGCATGTTCCAGCCTTAATGCAGCAAAAATAGCGGATTGTAGTATATACATGCTTTGGAACTGTATTCGGAAGTGTGTGGATTTGGTGTACTGTATGTCAGAAATGTGAACTGTGTGAAGTCACTTTTGTGTTCTAATTGTTGCTGCTTTAAATAGTCCAAGGGTCATGTAGACTACTAAAAGACATACTATAGGTCATCAACTAGTACAAACAAAAAGTTAAATTATGATAACTCCGACTGGCGCCCTGGCTTCTGGTTACAAAGTTTGTGAGACGCTGCTCTGTGACCGACACCACCTGTTACTGCTTGTGAGAGCATCAATAAAACAGAACTGACTCAAATGCTATTGTATTCAGGAGTATGGGATAATAGCTTCGCTGCTGAACAGACGATATTCTCAACAACAGCAACAACAACAAGCACCTCTATTCATTCTGCTCCATTCTTTGCTCTGATTGTCTGAGGGATCTACTTGGGAATACAGGGCTCCTCTTTCATATACTTCTCAATATTTCACACTAACACCCATATGCCTCTGTTTAACAAGCTCTTCCCTCTCACTTTGATCCACGAAAAGGGAAAGTTAATGTAATTAAAAATGCATTAAGGCATGGTTGAATTTGTCACTGATTAAACGAGCAGCCAAGTTTTGTTTTTCTCAGTGAAATAATTTCATTTCTTCTGTGAAAACTTTTTATAGTCACTTTGTTCCCAGCCTGTAGACATTGCTGCTTGGATTACAAAAAAACTAATCTTTGTCTCCTGACACAGGTTCAAATGAAAGAATGAGTGACATGCTCTGGGTTTTCAGCAAACACACATGCATCGGAATATACAAAAAGGTCTCTAAAAACTCAAAGACGAAGTATAGTAAATGAATATATTTAAAATTCTTATCTGAATATATTTTCAACCTATGACTATGGTTCATAGTGTAGTTTACTGATAAACCAGAGATATGTTAAACTTTTGCATATGCATACACACTATTTCACTCTGTCTCAATCATCTCTGTCCTCTGCTTTTTTATCCTTTCCTTGCACTTTAAACATTACAGTTTTTTTTTATCGTTTACACGCCATTTTGACAACGGGACTCCGTCTCCTAGATGCCGCACACAATTAACTAAACACCACACACAATTAGCAGAACACCAGATCTGTGTGCAAAATGACACATTTCAGCCAAAACCATAAACACATGTATAAAAATGACATTTTGTTCTCATGTCACTCACAATCTGTCTGTCTGTCATAGATCGCACACTGTTCCCATCCGTTACACACGACCGTAAGAAATCCAAAACACATCTGTAAAAACCCTTTCAGAGTGC
>JAUYWH010000007.1:2049928-2067683 GCA_034779795.1 Ctenopoma multispine | reverse complement strand
TTTTGATTTAAGGGGGCAGGACGTTTGTTTAAGGGGGCAACGCCCCCTCTTGCCCCAGCGTAGAGCCGGGCCCGCTGAACACCCCTGAGCCAGGTAATCAGTAGTAGGTAGGGCTATGATAATCTAGGGGGGCAGGGAGCTTTGAGAACCAGGTGTGAGAATCACAGCTTAAATGTCATGGAGGTTATTAAATTGTTGGGAGTATTGCTTCTGTTAACTGACGCCTTTAATGGATACCTCCCAGAGATGGGGCCCTCAGTCCTCCATCAGTCAATTTAAGTTTTTGATCACCCAAAGTAGTCACATTAAATGGTTTAATGTTTAAGTTTCAGCCCTCTTAGTACAAAGTCCATCTTTTTGTTACTTTTCTTTAATTGTAACTCAAGGAAACATTGCCCAGGAAAACACAAGGAGGTAATTTTATACTAAAAAGACTTAAAACTAAACTCAGACTGCTGAACCTTAATCTAAACCTTAGGTTTAGATACACTTTTGAACTTTTCATACAGGACAAGAACTGTAGATATTAACCCCAGTTACATTCTTTTTACAAAAGGGTTGATTTACGTCCTGGATTAATTGGAAGATTAAATAAATCATAAAATCCCTTATCGGTTTTCATATGGACACTTGACTATTTAAAAGAGAACTTGAAAACTGGAAAATTCCTGAACATGTCTTTTGAGTGTAGATGTCTTCATCATCTAAATTTTTAGACTTCATCCAAAATGGATACTAACCAAAAGGAAACTGATTTTCAAAAATATAACCTTTGCAAAGAGATCAACGACAGTCCTAACTTAAGTAGACCTGAAAAATAATCGTCAAAACATTTCATCTTCCCAGACAGAAACCAAAAGAGAACACACTCATAGCCAAATCCTTCACCACTAATTAATAAGCTGCTGTGGTTGAATAAAGCAGCAGCATGTAATTTTTCCATGCACTTCACAACTAATATGTTCTGTCTTACATCAAAAAGTACATTTATCTCTTGTGGTGTCTATGGTTCACCGCATAATCAGTGGTGATAGTCTGCTTGGATCCACGTGGGCATTGCTGACAGAACCAACACAGACTCAATCACAGTGAGTATACTTTGGACCCAGTAACCCAGTATACCCTTAGTATAAACATATTTAGGTGTAGGATTAACATTACAATAGAAATGTCACAAAATCTGAAATATTTGTTTTTTAGTATTTGCTGTTTTATTACCAGACACAACAATACCTACCCATTGTGGAAGGGATGTGGTTAGATCATATGGGTGATACAAACAGATGTACAACCCTGCATTATTTTGTGGTTCTCCACCCATTATTTTTGGTGTACGTAGGTTTTTTCAGACAGTAAATAAAGAATTTGCTAATTTAATCTGTGTAGCATGTGTTCTTGGAAAATGGCAGGTACACATAATCTAATGCTGCCACAAGTTTAGGGTGCCTGGATGTGAAGACGTTACACATTTGCACAGATGTTTGTTGTGGGAAATAAATAAAATGTTGATAAATTCCAAATGATTAGATACCAAGAGATGTTAGGCATCAGTAACAGGAAAATGTGACCAAGACCACAGATGATTGATTAATGTTCAGGGCAGGGGCTTGAGCCTCCAGAGCCCCTCTATCTGTGTGTGCCTCGTCGTGGTTATTAGACCTGCATGGACCTTTACTTCAGTTCTTGACTTATTAATGATGATGTAAGTTGTTTCATTTCACAATGTATAGAATAATTTATGTGCTCTTTTTTGTTTTAGGACTGACTGTTCTGAAGGAACTGCAGCTGACAGACACATTACGCATGACTGCATATGGGATGTGGGATGGAATAAGGAGGCCTCTGTGATGATGATGGACTTAGTGTGACTGGCATACTACTGTGCAGTCCAAAGGTCATGGTTACAGACAGGAGGGTAGAACCAAGAGGGTCTGTTTCCTTTGGCAGGCAAGAATGGAACTTTCAAAACTCAAGCCAAGGACAAAAGAGCTGTTTCAAGTCTGTATAAAATACCACAGAGGCAATTCTAAGGGCAACCAAGACAAAAGATAAAACATGATTGTCTGTAAATACAGCAGTGATGATAGGACAAACCCAAGCTGGCAACAGAGATGGAAAACATTACTTCCAACCAGACAGGAACTTTGAAGATTGGAGAAATCTTGTGGTGGGATATCCACCCCCAACCAGGCACCCCAGCAGAATCCACCAGCGCTCTCTCATTTGTACAGATGTCCAGCCAAGTACTGTGTGCTTGTGTGTGTGTGTCACATCCTTATTGTATGTGCACAAATCCACCGTGTACACACACAGTCTGTACCTCGGCTCCCATGTTTCATCCCCTGCGCTCTCCCCGTGTTGTATTTGTCGAGCTCTCAGGCCCAAATCCATTATTACCTCCTGAAATGACAACTCATTTCCACAAATGTAATCCCTTCCATTGCCTGCGTGAGGCTGAAAAGTAAACACAGACGTCTCTCTACAAAGCACAGAGCAAGGAGGGTATAGGGACGTTCTACTTCAAATTTGCAAAGGAAACTCCAAACGCCTGACTCAAGTGGTGAAGATGATAAAGACTGAGAGCATTTGGAGGGGTTTATTCTAAAGCACCAAAGCCTGTATAGACATATACATTTTATACATAGTAGATATAGTACTATATTCAGTGGGAAGTTTTTTTCCTGTGTCAGCCTTAACAGGGAATGAAAACTTTTCTTCACAGCAAGCAAATCTAGGATGAGCTAATTCCACTTAGAGCTGATCAACCAGTTTTAAAGGTTTTTTGTTTTGATTTTACTAGAGGGGTCATCTAAGATTGCAGTAATACAATAACTTTTACTTTAAAATTACAATTTATTTATTCTGTTGTGCTTCTTTTTTTCAAGAAAATTTCAATTATCAAGGAAAGTGCTTTTTAGCATGCAGTAGTCTAGTATAATTATTAATGGATCTATTAATTTAATTTTCCAATAAATCTATGAATCAAACAACTATACAAAATTATTTTCCAGAACCTAAGGAAAATTCCTTTTGTGTGGAAAATGTATGTTTTGATAACAAAGACATGAGTTTGTTAGCACAACTATTAGACAAACTTGCTGCCCTGCTGAAAGTGATGCCCAGTGTTTAAAATCATATCATAGTTTTTGATTATTGTTCTATAATCCTCTAAAAACCTAATGTCCTTCCTGCCTGAATTCAAAGAATTAATCATGCATACCATCCCCCCCCCCCCCCGACAACACACACACACACAAAACAGTTGCGTTGTCCCATACACACACTCAGAGAGGTAAACAACTATTTAAAAAATACCCACTCTCCATCAGCTGGCCCACAAATCCATCCCTCAGTCTCAGCCACATCATATGTGACTGGTTTAATCGCAGGCCAATCACTGCGGGGTCACAATTAATAAAAGCCACAACAGCCACAAATAAACAAGTCCAAATTGCTGCCTTAATCGAATGATGCAAACATCGGTGAGTTACAAAAGTTCACTGCTGCCACTGACAATTTCCTAATTGTATTCACTCATTCATGGCAATTTTATTAACATGGAGCGGATGTCTTCTGCCCTTCCACTGTCACAGCACCAGGGATCTAATTTCATTATTTTCCACAAGATTTGCTTGACTACTGCCGCCATGCTAGTGGCGCGCCACGGCCAGATGTTTATGCTATTTAAATGAGGAAGCAAAGCCTGTTGGGTAAACATAATTAAAGAAAGTTGAAGCTTCTATTTTGTTTTTTTTTACTTCCCTTCAGTGCCCTCTGTTTGTCTCACTTCCTCTCCTCCTACGACTCTCTCCCTCTCTCTCTCTCACTCTCTCTCTCTCTCTCTCTCTCTCTCTTAACTTTTACTTCATTAGACAAATTTCAATTAACATCAGAGCCACATGTTTCTCTGTGCAGGAGCACGAGGCCTGCATGGAGGGCTAGGTACGCAGAGAAGTGTGACGCAGTGGACAGCAACAGCACACACGCACGCTATGCACAGATGCTTTAGCCTACACTTAACATTCAAATATGCTAAGTTTGTCCACAAATACAAAAACAGAAAAGCACAAGAAGCAGAAGTTGATGTTTTCTTCACAGGATATGTTGAGTTGTGCATCTGCTTTGGCATGCTCTTGAATCATTCACAGCTCTGTCTTACCTGCGCAACAGATGAATCCAAGTACAGCTGACCTGTGGCACCCTCGTTGTGTGTGTGTGTTTATTAAAATCATCACCCAGTGCAGCCCAATCACACAGGAATTAGTGTCCATGCTTGTCGCATGCTAAATAAGAGAAGAGGAGGAGAGAGAAAGTGAGGTAAAATTAAATCACTCATGTCACGGTGCTAATAGGCCACTCTCCTTGTAATTCCAGCGGCCAGTGCTGAAAAAAAAAGAAAAAACAAGAGCAAGAACAATCTATTAGGGCCAATATCATAGATAGTATGTTACAAGAGGTCATTACAAGATTATGTAAACCACAAGAGAGAATTTCCACGCAGTGGTCATTTACATGTGATTATTGCATCAGAGTTATGCAGTGATTAAACGGGGGGGTGCCTCAGACACACACATACACACACAGTTATGTTACGAGCGTATGCAAAAGGGATTTTATCTGCAGAATAGAAGCAAACTCATAACAGCTCCTGCATGGGGGCTGACCAAACAAGGAATTATTCGCCAGTGGCCCCATTTTAAAGCATGATATTGGGGGTTGGTAGAGGATGTTGGGGGTGGGAGGAGGTGGTAGTGGTGGTGGGGGGTGTCTTCTCACTCATAAAAGCTCTCATTCTAAGCGCCAGGAAGAGACATATTCTTTTACTCCGTCTGATAGAAACGGCTTCATTCTACGCGTGCATCAATATCCCGTGAATCTGCCTCGATGGCTGAAATATGCTTTTTGCGTCTGCAGCTGTACAGGCGCTTTTTAAGTATGCAATGCGCAGCACATTCGATACCCTTTATTGCACACGAACTGAGTAGCTGTCAGAAATACAACAGGCATCTCAAGTAATTATGCAGATTTATGCAAAACATTAACAAGAAGAATTAAAGGCACAAATGAGGTGGCTACACTTGAATTGTTAAGATTATGAATAATTACCATGAATCTTTTTGCTCTTAATATAACTTGTTTTTGATAAACAAAGCCTTAATTATCGGAATACTTTGGAGGATTCCAGTGACCTTCATTAATCTTAGACAACAAGTCTCCGGTGAGACTTTAGATGAGGCCCGCGCATGTGCACACTCACACAAACATGCATGCACATGCCCCCCACCTCACACACATATACAGGGTAAACTGGTGCGCATGGCGGCGCATATACTAACTAGCCACTTCAGCCTGGAGCAAGGAAAACAGAGAGTTATGTCTCCTAGTTAAGCCAAGAGAGCTTCACACTCCCCTGTTGTGTCCAGGTACGCTAAGCCAGGAGGACAGATGCACAGGCGTGCAGGACACACACACAGTCACACACACGCAGACACACAGCAGATGACTCAGATGCTCCTTTGAGAATTGGCAGCACCAGGTCTTTCACTAATTACAATTACATCTCACTTTCCTCCCCTTTCCACTTTCCTCAAACTTTGGACATGAATATTCCAGCGGAGCCATTGTGCATCGGACAAGCTGCTCAATATGTCCTATAATTAAAAGCATGATGTGCAAGATGAAAATACTAAGGGCGCTCAGGCTCCGCTCAGAGCTGAAGAAAAAAAAAAGATTTTTTTTCAACCTCTGAAAACAACATAGTGGAGAGGAACAGATGAGCTACAGCTGCGTACAGTACAAACAGCACTTTCTACCTCACTGCTACAACAGCAAAACCTCCTCATTCTCTTCTATTAGGGATTTTTTACACTGAGTAATAAAAGTATTTAGCAACAAAACACTACAAACTATATTAAATTATATTCAAATACATTGAAATTAGATAGTATATTCTAATAATATGTGTTACATGAAAGAAATGGGAATTTTTACTGAATTATAAATGTATATGTTGAAAGCTAAAACTAAGTTTGTAACAATCTAATACCTCTACGACTGGAGTGAGAACATTTTGGCAAAGTGAAGACTGTCCTCACTTTCTTGCATTCCTTCAAGGGCCTGTTTGAGGGTTTAAACTTTTTACAGTTACCATCATAATTAGATTGAGGTTAAGGGTTTAGGCATTGAGTTATGATGTTCAGACTTAGGGTTAGAGTAAATATCTGGCAAATAAAGAATCCTGGTCACAAAGACCTTCATATCCAAGCTAATATCTTTCATTATTGTGAACAGCAACTCACACCTTCATGGCAGCCTGCATATGTCCACCAAAGCAACCAGACCTTCAGTAGAGAGTAGCACCGAGTAGAAGCAGGAGTCTCAAGAGTAGAATTAGTGCCAGTTCCACAGGGGCCTCTGGCTGTATTATGGGTCCTCGTTTTGTCTGCACCTTCCTCATCTCCAAGGCCATCAAATCTCACTTGTTCCATGATGATACATTCAACCATCTTCCAAGTATCCCACTTTAAGCTGATCCAGGCAGGTTAGTACTACTACTCTATTAATGGTTCATTGATTGAGTGCCTGCCTCCACTGTCAGACCTCTCCAGAGATCGCATTGATATGGGAAGGGGTCTCCAGTACCTGCTTGACTGTGATGGCTATAGACCAGATGAGCACTCCTGGGTACTGACACAAGCCATGTTGGATCCTCTGTTGATTTTGTGTGAATAAAACAGTTATTCATTTCTTCATTGGCTTTGCTGTTGAATAACTGTTTTTTAATTCATTAACTGTCATTTCAGATTATGTTACACTCTTGTGGTGATTCTGTTTCCCACTCCCTCATTAGCCTCCTGGTATATATACCACTGCACTTCCACTTGCCTCAATTGCACCAAACTAGACATACCCTTCCTGACAGTTTTGTCCTCCCTGCCCATTTTGACCATCTCTGTCTTGGCCTGTTGACACTTTTTCTGCATGAGATCAATACATTATTGATTTGCTCATTCACTCATGCAAAACATTATGAGCACACTAAATAAGTTACTGTCTATCAAGCAGGCCTAGCTGTGCACTTTAGATACCACGGGTGTAGCGAACCTCATATTGACAGTGGATTTTTCTCCTTTGAGGGATGTTTTGAGGGCACCGTGCATATTTGTTCAAGTCAAGAAGGGATATTATTATGATGTAGTCTGGTCCAAAAGTTTTGGACTATAGCACATATTTCCAGTTTGTTCAGTAACTTGTTTACTGTTGGTCTGCCAGAGCTTTATGGGTAGCGTTAAGACTGGGAACACCGTCTGTCTGTGTCAGAGCCAGAAAAATAATGACAAATTGCCACAAAAATGACAACAATAGTGGGTGAGATTGATGTATGAAAAAAAAGTAGAAAAAGGTTTGCCTGCTTAAATACATCAGATTGCTCCTTTATTTCATTTTTGCACATGGGAAGAAAATCTGTACTCATTTTTTATCATGTCATCTTTGAAAAACAACAACTTGTAAAAAGGAATTCTTCTTCAATAACTGCTCCTAGCAGCCACGGATAGCTCATCAACAAAACGTGACATCAGCATAGATACACTACTCTCTGCTGGGTCAGTTAGGGGAAAACACAATGATCCATATTCCTAGAAACTGTACATACACAACATGAGGCTATATGATTTTTTTTTTAATTATGAGAAAATAGTGCATGTATATGGTAGACAGGAGTGGCTGAATAAAAGTTTGTATTAATCTCTAGTCTTTCCATAATCAATATCACTGAGGTCCCATTGAACAAAGCTGCACCACTTAATTGCAGTGGGATGGAGTCACTGCAGAGCTATTTTTTTAGATCTAAGTGAGTGAAGTGATGAGGAGACTTTTATAATTCGTAACTTTCATACATGATACAAACAAACAAATTCTATCCTCATGTTTTGTCTGTGTCTTCACAATGTACCTGTCTGTATGGCTACATATATATATTTACACTGTGTATTATATAAATTTTTTCAAATTTGAAAAAAAAAAATTATTCAAATGTTACATTCTTGATGATACTTTGTGTCAGGAAGGTGGAGAAGGGCAAAATCCCTTTAACTCCTCCTCTTAAATCTGAAGATACTGCTCCCCTTTATGACAATCAGTTTTTTCATATTTTGATTTACCACATCACTGATGCACAATAATCAGCACATAGAGGCAGCAAGCATGTTTGAAATACTTCCTCTCACTGATGCTGGACTGAGTCCAGATCCTTTCCTTGGATGTCTCATGAGATGAAAACTACCAGACCTGTGTGACTGCTCTTTGTGTCCCTAAAAACAATAACTTGACCAGTAACTCAGGCCTGCTCTATTGATTCTGAAAACGCAGTATCTCTCATCTAGAGGAACAAGTCAATAAAGCCTTCAAATGTTTTACAGCCCTCTAGAAAACATCAATGCACAAATATTGGCCCAGTTTACATAGAAAGCAACAAAAAAGAGCCAAAGAAGAGAGGGAAAAAAAGATGGCTACTGTTAAGCTGTTAGTCAAGAGCACCAGATTTACAGTTTCTATTTCTACATTTCCCTCTGTGGATCGATGGAGGAGTCAGCTCATTTTCTCCAACATCAATACTGCGAAGCCCGGAACAGTTCGCTCTCCCCACCAACTGCCTTTCATCCTGGCCACACTGGAGCTTTCGGATGGTAGTGTTAGTCTGACGCTCGAGGTAGCAGCTGCCCTCCCCAGCACAGGATCAGCTCAGGCTCACCTTTCCATTTTCCAACCTTAGCCATGTGGAGGAAGGGACGCAGGGAGGGTATTTTAAAAAATAGCTGAACTCTGAGTGGTTCGGGGCGATGTCTTCCTCCTTTGTAGTCAGTTGGAGGAACTTTTGAAGACCTTTTCCCACTTCCTGCTCAGCGGCAGGATGCTAAATGTTGGCCAGCTAGAGCATTTCCTGCCCTCGCTTCTTGCTGTGGAGGTGTCTTGTGGAGGGAGAAAGCCTTTTTAAATGCCTATGGAGGTGCACGGTACCCTTGCCGCCAGCTCTTTAGCAGCTTTTCCCCTAACCCTCAAACCTTTAAGATGCACAGGGGGAGGAAGTTGAAGAAAACTCGCCTGAATGGCGACGCTTAAAGGCAGCCCCAACCTCCATCTCAGTACCTTGACCATTGAGGGCTTTGCAGGAAGGGCTAGGGGTGGGTTGGAGGGGATTGTGGGTGAATTGGCATGCAATTTTGAGATTGTGGTCCAAGGTGTTGACAGGATATCATGCCCTAGGACAGGACCTCTGTTCACATGACTCCTGTTTGATGCTCGTCTTCCTTTTTTTGTTTGTTTGATTTTGGTTTTTCTACAAAAGCATAACACATGTTCAGCCCGTGAAATCAATATATTTAATATGTTTGTGTGTTTCTGCTAAAGGTATGACAAAGCATCCAAGCAAAAAAAACAAATCTTTTGTTTAGAGTTGGGCAGTATAACCTAATACACTTACATTTGAATTCTGTAACATGTGACTGGAGGGAGAATACTATATTAGAATAAGGGAGCTTACACTTTATTTTAATAATTACAAATGTGTTTAATTTTGAAGCACAGCAAAACTAAGATAGTAGAGTTGATAGATGCCACACAACATACAATGAAATACAATCAAAGACTGCACTGGTTCGGATACTATACCATAACAATTATGCTTGGGTAACAGATTTATATTAAATCATGGGTACAGGCTCAGATATGGGTAAAAGATAGCTTGCTAACACATTTCATGAGCTTATTTCAATATATTGATTATATATAGCATTATATACCAGAGCCTTGCACCGGGTCAGGTATCATCTGTAACAGGTAAAATAAAATTTCTCATAGGACTATAATTCGCAAGTGGGGTCAGGGTTAAAAATTAGTCAAGGTAGAAGGTGGAAGGAAGATGATGATGAAAAGGGAAGTGAAAATAAGTTTCTCTTTAACTAGCTCAGTTTTAATAATTCTGTAATTGAAAACGCAGCTGACCGACAGCAAATTGAGATGTTTTCGTTATTTTGCATTACACAAGTAACTAGAGCTGCACAAGTGTTTTGCACATCTGAATTGGACATGTGATTCTGCAAGTCTGATGTAGCCTATACACAGTTTACAACCTGGATGATTTTAACATAAAGTAAATTGAATACCCACACAAATGAGTCAGCATCAGAACAGATCTATCAGGGACATGAGGGCAATGGCAGGGGGGGAACATACACACATAGAGCCCATCCTCTCCACTGTCTCTCTTACACACCGAGAATGTAGGCTACTGTACCTGTCTTTGGAATATCATAGGGTGGCATCATAAAGTGAATTAAAAATATGACTTAATTTTATTACAGTTGCAGGAGGAACCTCCTAAAAACTATATTGTTTTGTATATTGTTTTATATTGTTTCTCCAAAAGTTTGTTAGACTGAAGTATTTACTCTGAAAAATTTACTGTAGATGCGCCATTGCTAAGACATGAGGATGTGCAGTAGAATCTCCAAAGTAATTGGTAAAATTTGGGGGGGAATGCATAACCTTAATTTACTGTAGTGTGTGAAGCTTTAATGTAATGGAACAGGAACGAGAAGATTTAGGTTTATTTGGCCCTGATCCGAGTTCTTATGTTGGGTCATAGAGTTCTAGAGATAGGTGCAGTCTACAAAAAGTAGTAAAAAAACCTTCAGATACACAGTTAATTAGTCTCAGTCATTAGATTACATTTGTGCAGGTTTTTAGCTTGTTCACAGGTTGTTCAGTGAATTTTCATATTCTTTTGCGTCTAATGAGTTTGGTTTTTTTTGGAGGCTGTGCCTTTTCCCTGTCAAATATGCCATAATCCACTGTGTGTAACCACAGAAGCGTATGTGCAACATATTGCTCAGACTCAGACTCTGACCTAACCACCTTCCTACTTAGGCCTAAGTGTAGTGTTGTTGTCTTTGCCCTTGCTTGCAGTTACCTGTTCCAACCTGGACTCCAGACGAAACTGCCAGCACTGCTGACAGTTGGGCTCCAGTATGTGTGTGTGTCTGACTTTATGTTCCCTTGTGGCTTTGCAAGACACAAACACACATGCAAACCCACTATGAGAGCGTGCCCCCACCTCCAGGCAAACAGATGTCCCCTCTAGCCAGCATGTTCGCATTTACTGTACACAAAAAACACACACACACAGGAGCTTTCTGGCTCTGCTGCTGCTGAAACCGACATTATTTCCTCACGTGATATGATGTCATCATCTGATTGGCCAGTACGATAACTAAATCTGACACACAGCCACACAACTGAGACGTGGTCCTAATTTTAGCCCTTGTGACAACTTGGGGCTGGTATTAGCATGGAGAAGCCAACAAACAGGAACAAAGTATTTGATTCGGTTTTTGCAGAGGTACCCTCTGTCAAAACCTTTTGAAGTGTTTTTTTTTTGTTTTGTTATTTTTACTCCAGGCACACGCGTCTTTTCAACATTGCTGTCAGTTCACAGTGGTATGAGACAGAGGTTATTTCCTAGAATAGACATTTTTTCTCTTTTTATCATTACTGAAAGAAACAAATATCCAACATATGTGTTTTTCCTTGATAATGAAGCTAAAAAGTGTGAAAAAATTTTTTATGTTTCAATATTTAAATACACACATTATGATGTCTTTCTTTCCCTCTCACACTCACAGAATCCTACTTATCCAGTACCCCCACCCCCCATCTGCAGTTTTGCCATTACAGACTTTAAATGTGTGTGTGTGTGTGTGTGTGTGTGTGTAAAAGAGAGAGAGATAGTATGCCATGCATTTGTAAGAGAGGTTCGACCTGACAAATGTATTCAGCTCCCAGTAGAACCGATGTGCCCCCAAAATTCATGTAAAGCACCACTACCTCCCGGTGCTTTAGAATAAAAAAAGGGGGGGGGGGGTAATGACAGAGATTCAAGCTTGATTATTGGAGCCTATCCCCATCAAATATTCCATTACTTTTTTTCTATTTTTTAGTATTTATTGAGAAAAAAAATGAGACCACGGTACCTATAAGTATTCAGGCCTAAAAATCTATGGAAACTGAGAAGAAACAGGGTATACCGCCTTGTGGAGTCTGCAGCAGGGAAAAAAATTAAAAAAATAAAGATAAATAAAGATCTAATTGTGAACATTTAATTGTGATCTTATTTTTTAAGAAATTCACAAATAATTTCATGGTTGATTCCATTTTTTCTCCCATTTACAAATGTAGAATTTACTATACTATACATTTGAATTATACATTATTTTTTTTGTATTTGCAGTAACACATACATTATATGCAATATATAATATGAAAGTTATTTTAAAAAGCATAATTTTTCAATAATCCCTTTTTCTTTTCTGTATGTGACTCAGATTATTGATGTAATAGTTGATTGTTTTCCATTTTGATTCTGTATGAACCAGACACACATTGATGTGTTTTATAGCATCCAGACACCAAATAATAACACATTTAAGTTATTAGTAGTTGCATTATAAAACTATTTACACAAGTTACAGAAATTCAGTAAACAAATCTAAATCTAAATCTAACAGTCACCAAAAGAGCACACAGAAATGCAAAGTAGATATGTGCCATTATACTTTTTACTATAATTATTAAATAGTATAAAACTGCCTATTTCAAGCATTATTTAATCTAAAAGAAACAAAATAAAAAATATTAGCGCTGGGCACATTAACGCAATATTATCGTGTTAACGCGGTAATTAATTAACGTGTTAATTATATTATTGCTGTTAATGCAGTTCTATTATTATTGTGATGAGGAAAGTCTGTCGCTCACTGGCTCTGAATACACATATGGACAAACAATGGGTCACAGGAGGGGTGGGATGTTGATCTGTACTGGCTTTGGATTGGCGTCGTCACGCGTCTCAACCAATGAGAGCATTTGGGGGTGGGCCCAAGACTGCTGCAGCGTTCAGCAACAGGAAAGGACTGAGCTACCGAACTTTTACAAGGACATTTTTATTTTAAATCTCTTCCACACAGCGGAGTTGATAGAATCACAGTTATATGTAACCACTGCAAAGTAGAATTTTTATATCAGCAGAGAACTTGTAGTCTGACGTATCACTTAAATACTATACACACATTGATGCAGCAAATCACCCAAACAGTGGATACTCATTATGGTGGTCATGTGTTTCTTTTAATGACAGCAGTCAAATTAACAACTGTGCTTAAAAAAGGTGGTTGACGAGCAGGCTCAGGTTTGCAACGTGCACTCCATGTCTGTGTGTTTGTGTGTTCACAACAGAACGGAGCTCCGCCGTACGTGACACTGAGATCAGAGGAGCGACCATGTAGAAATAAATAGCATGAGCATGGCTGTTTAGTTAGTTTAATAAAAGAACAAGGTACAGACGTGTAGTTACACACAGGTTGTTCTCTGAAACTAGTTTTTCTATAATAAACTAGATGGACGCTAATGTCGTGGCAAACAGTTTTGGTTTTCTATTAAATTTGATTGCATGTTTAAGTTGAGATTTACAAGAAATATTTAACCGCTACTGTGTAAAGGGACTACTGCTATGAACCATTTTATAACCATCTTGTTTTAACAGTTTGGGGACTAAATATTATTGCTCTATTGTTCATATAGCAGTACTTTTAAAATAAAAGTAAAAAAATAAACTACTTTTGAATTATTATTACATTTTGCCTGTAACACGATCATGTGATTTATCGTGAAAATTTAAATCATTGCCCGTCACTAATATATATATATATATATATATATATATATATATATATATATATATTCACATATCTGTATATATATAAATATTATATGATACTTTTCTGTAGTTTTTTTCTCATTGCCTCATATATGTATTTGTATATGCCAATTTTGAGTCTAACTGGTAAATGGTGAACTCCTCCTGCATGCAATTGCCCATCACACCAACTTTGAAACTGACAACTTTTGATTTGTGTCTTTAAGTCCTCAGATAAGTTCCGCTCTCTTGTATGTAAAACCTAGACACAAAGGTGGCGAATGGAGACAGATGGAGGGAGTCAGAAAGAGAGAAACAGTAGAGGTCAACAACAAGTCAAGGCAACCATCTCCTTTTCTTTCCCTCTGAGCAAATTAGAGCGACACAGACGCGTGCTTGGGGAAACTATTGGATTCATGCTGATAACCTATGAGATAAATATGCTAAAACATTCACATGTGAAAAGGAGAGGGTGACAGAAAACAAGGATAGGGTGAGAGAGAATGAAGGAGGTGCAACAGGCGCACACATATTCAGAAGTTGCTGCTAATGTGCAAGCATTCACCCATTGGACGAACATCTTTCACTTTATTAGCATGACAAAGAACACAATCATTTTGGATATGCCTGAATGCCATTTTCATTAACTTCCCAATGATTTATTAACAAAAGTGTCAGGAATGCTGTGAAAGCTGCAGGCCTCTACTAACACCAAAACTGAAAAAAAAAAAACAAAAAAAAAAAAGAAATTGAACAAGACACAGAAAAAATAATGAAGAACGAAAATGAAGAAATGTCAAATTCAGAAATGAATAATGAAAGTGCAAAAAAGGGAGCTAACGGAGAGAGAACATGGGTGAATAAGGGGTTAAAAGGTAGACAGATCCCATTGTAAATGTAAAGTATATCCAGTTAATTATGACATTCATTAGATTTTTTCACAGCACATCTAAACTGAGACTCCCAGCTGGGAAACATTCTCCAGTTGGCTAATAGGGAGTTCTATCAGAGATGAAAGAGATTCATGCTCATATTTTATATGATGCTTCACAGTGTCTGCATATAGTGTATGAAATGTATTAAAAAGAAGAGCGACAGAACTGTGTGTGTGAGTGTAGCCACTGACCCTTTGTTGTGTGAAATAAAGTAGCTTTTTGTACAAACCAAATTAACCCAATTTTCACTTTAACTCCTGCTCTTATAACTATCACCATGAAATGATTATGTCATCTTTTCCTGTCTGACCAGAGTGGGAACTGAAGCAACAAATTCAAGTTTTTCACCATTTAGAGTACATAATAAAGTGAAAAGATTCAGAAGCTCTAAATATCAGTGCATAAAGGCCAAAAGACAAAACATGACAAAATCATGAGGCAGTGTTGCAGTAACTGTCTCAAACAGTGACCACGGACTGTTGAGCAGCTGAAGTGTTGTAGCCAGAAGAATTGAGAAAATAATTGACTGCTACAATACATGAGGGTGGAGTGGTCTCTTCCAGGTCTCTCTTCACACCCGATCCAGGTAAATCAGCAGTGGGCAGGGTAGGGCAGTGGGCCTTGAGGACCACATTTGTGAACCCCTGGCTTGGAGTATTAATAGTCGCAATAGTGTATCAGTTCAAAAACAAATTCAAGTTAATTATCTAGCTAGAAACAGTACATACTTGCTAGAAGTACTTAGGTTAAAATCTGCCAGTTAGGCGCCTTTCTGTGTGGAGTTTGCATTTTCTCCCTGTGCCTGCATGGGTTTCCTCTGGATACACCCCCATAATTCATGACATGCAGTGAGGTTAATTCATGCCTCCAAATTCCCTGTAGGTACATATGAATGGGAGTATGAAAGGTTGTCTCAGACCTGGTTACCTAGGCGTTGCCTCTCACCCACTGACAGCTGTTATAGTCTCCAGCATCCTCAAACCTTTATCACAATAAGTGGATTAGATTGGTAAATTAAGCTTATGAGCATGTGTCATGAAGCTATACACATACAATACACATACAATAACTCCACATTTAACCTCATGTTATCACTTGACATTGACTTGACTCATTCTTAAATCAGATCAGCTTGATAAAAACTGAGCAAGCTCCATGACAACTGTGCAAACGCTACATGATGAGGATTGGGTATAGGTTATTCTGCTTTTTAACTTCCGATCATTTGTTATAGACTGTTCAGCTCTAGCAGCTGATAATTTAAAACAAATAATACATAAAATACAATCCTGCATAAAAATATTACAGTGATACTCTTTAATGGAAATCAATAAGTAGTTGAGCTTTGGTTTTCTTTTGGTTTGCAAAGGGTGAACCGTATTGGTGAACTGAGCCCCCTGAGCCTCATATCTATGCACACACCTGATAAACTCTATTACAATATCTACAATAGGCGGAAGTTTATCCAGTGAGTTTTTGAAGGCTCATACTGGTCATCTTAATATAATTCTTCAGAGATCTCAAGATTTAAATAACCACATATACAACAATTAACTAAACAAGACACTAAACCCCAAAATGATAGTAAGATACCATTTAATTACTTATACAACATTTACATTCTTTATCAAATGTTCTACACATAATATCCAAGACGTGCTGTATGTATTCACCCAGAGAACAAGGTAGTGTGAACTGAACACTCCAGCACCCCAAACCTGTTTCTTCCATTGCTTTTAGTGTATGCTAGGGTCCAGTATGAATAAATTATTAGCAGAAGGAACCATAAATGAGTCACAGGCTTGTTTCATTTGGATCCCTACTGGACGATGGTATGCTTTTATGAGTGCGTATTTCACTAGGATTCCTGGCTGCAATGGTTTAACAGCTCATTCCAGTGTCCAAATGCCTGTCTGGGAGTCCACCCACCCATCACCAACAACACAAAGAGTAACAATAAAGAGAACTTGACTCTGAGGAGACAAGTGTTTCAAAGGATTGAGCTTTCCACCACTGACTTGATGAATGACTCTCCCTTTTCCAGTTCCTCAGAAAGAAACAGCCAATGAAAATAAGCTCAACTGTGCAATTTAGAGAACCTTATAAATCAATCCTGGGGAGTATACATATTTCTGTGTGGGGAAAATTTATATGTTTAATTACAGAGCGCAGGTGCCGGGCCCTGGCTTTATTCATTACAGTAAGATATATGAATGGCGGTGAGAGCCCGGATAGCGCAGGACAAAAGGGAGGACAAAGTAATTAGCCAGCTCTTATTTAATGGGACCCTTCCTCAAGTCATTCCCGGATCCCGTAGTGGCTCCTCGTCCATATGCTTCAATTCAGAAGTCATTTCATAAAGGACCACTTGTGGCAGGTAGCACAGCTTCAATTACTACTGACGAGAATGGAATCGGCGGGGATTGAAAATGAAGTGTTAAACACTGTGTAATATTTGATTGTCCAGCTTTTCTTAGCACAACCCTGCCCCTCGCTCCCTCCCTCTCCCTCATCTCAGATGGATTTGCCCAGGGAGATGGAGAGCCAAATGCTGGGATTCCCTGCTGAGTAGGACTGTGCAGCAAATGCCTTTGGCCACAGAGTGGTCGAGGTTGGTTTTGGCGGAGTGCGTTTGTGTATTTGGCCAAAGTGTGTGTTTATCCTCCCATATCCTCTAAGAGGGCTTGGCGGTAGATTCAGCTTTGGCTATCCTGAGCTTGTGTGTGTGTTTTTAGCCTAGTGACACCTGTACGGTGTGAACAGGATAGCTGAGGTACTAGCCACTGCACACAGCCAGTGTGCCAGGCTGCAAGCCTGAGCCATCTTACCTTTTCGAGATTCAAGAGGTTTATTTGTCACATACACAGTTATAGCAGTACAACATGCAGTGAAATGTATCTCTGAATCACCCTATTTGTGCAAAAATAGAAGAAGAAAAGTAAAAAGTAAAATGGGACTAAAAAAAATACAATATATAAATACAATCTATCAAGTCAGTTCAATTCAATTCAACTTTATTTATATAGCGCCAATTCACAACACAGGTCATCTCAGGGCACTTTACAGTGTA
>JAUYWH010000007.1:2037691-2049828 GCA_034779795.1 Ctenopoma multispine | reverse complement strand
TTCCTCAGGTGGAAGAAGGATGTTCTAGATATTTCTTTTATGTAGGAGGTAAATGACATATTTTGGTCAAAGATGACCCCAAGATTCCTCACAGTAACACTTGAGGCCAATGCAAAATCATCTAGTGTAGCAATCTGACTAGATAGCATGTCTCCGAGATTTTTGGGTCCAAATATAATAATTTTCTTCTGAATTAAGGAGTAGAAAATTACAGGACAAGTCAAACATACAATCTAAATATAGTGCAATAAGATGATGTACAGACTACAGGTATTTGTGCAGTAAAGTGAACATGTGCAGTATGTCTGAACTCCAGTGCAAATATACATAAGTGTACAAAAGGAACAGAACTAGGTTGAATTTAGAAGCCTTATGGCCTGGCTGAAAAAAACTCTTCCTAAGTCTCTATCTCTTGGACGTTAGGCAATGGAACTTTCTGCCTGAGATTAGCATGAACAGACAGTTTGCAGGGTGTAAGGAGTCCTTAAATATCTTTGTTGCCCTGGACCTGCAGTGTTTTTTTGTAGGTGTCCATCGGGGAGGGCAGAGGAGATCTGACACAACGCTCGGCCGCCCTGATAACCCTCTGCAGGACTTTACAATCCTTAAGAGATCATTTCCCAAACCAGACAGCAATGTTCATGGTCAAGATGCTCTCAGCAGCAGCTGAGTAGAAGGTTTTTAGGATTTCCTCAGGTGGTACAGCCGCTTTCTCACACTGGTGACCAGAGTGCTGACATGTGAGTGCCAAGTGAGGTCCTGAGTGAGCAGAACCCCAAGGTACTTGATGTTGTCAACCCTCTCCACTGGAAAACTGTTGATCTGGAGGGGTGAAAGGTAGTAGTAGTAGTCCACTATCAGCTCTTTAGTTTTGCTGACATTCAGACTGAGGCAGTCGGACCTTCACCATACTGACAGGTTCTCCACCTTCTCCAAGTAGATTGTTGTTGGTGATGAGTCCAATTACCACTGTGTCGTCCGCAAACTCATAGTGGTGTGGCTAGCTGTTGGAGGCAATGCAGTCATAGGTGTAAAGCATGTAGAGTAGGGGGCTCAGAACAGACCCTTGATGAGCTCCGGAGCTGAGAGTGATGGTGTTGGACACACGGGGTCAAACTCTCACTATTTGTGGTCTATCAGTGAGGAAATCTAACACCCAGTTGCACAGCTGGGAGTTCAGACCCAGGTCCCTCAGTTTGGTGAACAGTCTAAGTGGGACTATGGTGTTAAAAGCTGAGCTGTAATCCACAAACAGCAGCCTTACATATTCCCATTACTACTGTCATGTCACATGGTTGGTGTGCAGTATGTGTGCAATGGCATTCTCAGTGGATCTGTTTGGACGGTGGGCAAACTGTAGTGGGTCAGTGGAATTGGGGATGGATGAACAGATAAAGTTTTTTACAAGCTTTTCAAACAGCTTCATGACCAGAGATGTTAGGGACACCGGGCGGTAGTCGTTCCACAAGGACTCTGGCCTTGTACCAAGCAGGGCCATGCCGAAGAAAGCACTGACCATCCATGGAGGGCATTACTCAGTTTCATTAATGTCTACTATATAGCAGGAGTTCCCAAACCTGGTCCTCAAGGCTTAGTGCCTTTTGTTTTCTAACTATCACTGCACTACTCACTGTTGATTTCCTGGAATAGGTGTGTTCAGTCAATCACAAGCTGGATTCCACACTCTTCTGAGATTGTATCTTCCACACTTCTGACTGACCGGACACAGAATAAAGAAAATAGACACTTGAAAACATCAACTAAGCAATGTTATCCCAATGAATCTGTCAGGTTTTTCACAGACACTGCACAATATGTCAAAGGACAATGGATCATCATCTGAAAACACAAGACCCTATCAAAGATATTTGATCAGTTTGAACAGAAAGACATCTAGAACAGAGCACCAGAAATCTAAAGTGGCTTTTTTTATAACCTCCTATGAAACAAATAACAAATGTTATGTTATGTTTAGGAACTCAGATTCCTTGTTGCCCACTCAAAGCAAAGCCACAGATGACAGGCTTAACTTCTCATGCTGTCTCACACACACACACACATTACAGTATGTTGAGTCAGTCCAGCTAGCCTGGGGGTATTGGTTGGCCAAAGTATCCCTCACTGGACACCACTTGGCTGCTTCTGACCCCTGTATACTTGCCGTCTGGCTACAGGCTTGTAGCAATTGGCAGGCCTGTCCTGTTGAATATGTGCTTCTGTGCGTATATTTATGTCTGTGTGGGTAAGACTCTGGCACATGCCCACTCTGAGTTTATAGCTTTTGACCTGTGTGTTGAGGGGTATGTTTGGCTCATACTTAAAAACCTCAGAGTGAGTAGACAAGGGCCAGTTTGGCCTGAGCAGTCATGTTTAACACAGTGACACTGGTTGAGTTTAAACACCTGATGTTCTCAATCTGTCTCAAAGCCGCTGTCCTTTGACAGTCTGGACCCACAGCAGACAGCATTAAGAGAGAGTGCTATACACTGAGTGCCTAGAAAAACAAGTGATTAAAAATCTACATAACTGGAAACATTTCAGCAATAGACTACATGATTTTATATAAAATTACAAAATGGTGGTGCTTTGGTTGGTGTTTAATTAGTTCTTTGATTCATCTGATGCAAGTTAGATAGTTTCAGAAAAAGAAAATATTGATTTATTGTACTTACACCCAAACGTTTAGTCACTCTACCAGAGGTAAATCTATACCAGTGGGGACCAGTAATGTGCATTACTAATTGCACATCACTCAGTGAAAAAGTAATAAGCAGTAACATGTCACATTTCTTAGGGCCGTTTCATATTCTACACAAACTACACAGATGCAGCTGCAAATGCAAGTAAAACATATTTTATGTAACCAGAGAATACATGTCTTAGCAGATGCAATATACAAACGCACACAGCTAGTAAAATACATTGTCTCATAGTTCCAATAGAAAAGAAATGTCTGCACAAAAGGACTGCATTATTTTTGCTTCCGCTAAACTGTTCTAGCAAAAGAAAAAAGGTCAGATATGATAAATCTGTCCATTGAAACTAATGAAAGATGTGAACAGTTGATTTCTGCTTAGATTTTTTAAATGTCAGCTCCAAAGTTTGATTACCTCTCTCACGGATGGGTTAATTTAAATACACTGGTGTAACATTAGACTATTTGTGATTTTCAGTGCTCAAATCGTTATTCAACCAATTTCTGTGCAAAAACAAATGTTGTAACTTATTTAGAAAGAAAGAAAGAAAGAAAGAAAGCACAGGACCACATGAGCTTTTTTATATTATGAAAATAATCATAGACACCTGAATAAGCGGAATTAGCTGAACATAGGAACATAGTGATTATGTACAAAAGTACAGATTTATTTATTGTAGGCACAATCCAACATAATCACTAAACACTTTAGACCTGGTAGTCCCCAGGCTTATGTGACCTACAACTTTAATATACACGCATCAGCCACAGCATTGACACCACCTGATATGTAGATCCAAAATGTCAAACTAACACAGCATTACGGAGATGAGTGAATTTTTGTTACTGAATAAAGTAATCATATTACTTGGCGCATTACCAAGTACATGACAACCACAGGTTCAGAGAGAGACACAGACATTCAGACATGGACCCCTACCTGGCTGAGAGAGGTGGGCACTCCTCAAAGTCAGCATGCCACAGTGGCTGCCATGTCTCATGTCCATGCTTCATGGATCATTTACGCCCGCACTGCCAACACAACGAGAAAAGAGACAGAATCAGTGAATGTGATAGCCACGCAGCTGATTTCAATGTTGGCAACCCTCCTGCATTGAACTCCTTAGTTTTTCAGTTTCTACTTAACAGTCAGTTTGGATTCTTTGAGTTTAAATGACTTTAAACACCATATTTTAAAGTGGTATATGTTTGTAAATAAAAGACATAGTTGACAGCACATTAGTTTGTGATTTTATTTTAGTAAACTTCTGTAGTCAAAGAAGTTATTCTAATCATTATTTGTAAGAGTTCCCAGTACTGAGGGTGCTGCTTGTTGGGCCTGAGCAAAAGCTGTGTGGTTTTTCTGTTTCTTCCTGTCTTTTAGTGGCTGTTGGCAACCAGTGAAAATAGGTTTTACCGCCTCCTACTGCTTGGGAGTGTGGATCAAAGTTACAGCCTAGTGAAAGCTGTGTTCCTGAAAGTAGAGCTGTTAAATACAGGAAGTGGCCAGTAAGACTCTACCAACCCTGCCACATCGATAAGTCATTTAGATTTTAACTGATTTTTAACAGTCATTTAGATTTTAAATGTATGTAGATTAGTCTTTTGATGCAGTTGTTTTGATTAACCCTAACCCTCTGCCATTGACACCAAAAAAGAAGCAAAAATATTTTTGCATTGTCTGTTGTCTTTGCTGGTTGTTTGTTGTTTGTTTGAGTTAATTTAGCCTGTTTTAGTTTAGTTTTGTTGACTTTTTTTTATAAGCCCAGAAAAATACTGAATACAATCAAAATTAGTTTAATTAGTTTTAATTTATTTTGGGGGTAAATAAATAAATAATCCGTTTCCTCGTGCCTATCTGCTTCGTCCCTCAAAGTGAAAAATATTCCTTAAAACTTTCTCTAAACAACAAGATCAACAGAATCACATCCTGTTTCATTAATTTCCATCAGAATCAACTCAGTTTACGACAAAATGAGCAGCATGACACCACCATCACAATTAATATTTATGTCATGTTTGTGTCCTCACTCCTGGCTAGTACACATCTAGTTTCATCTATCTTAGATATTCTTTATCTTAAATCTGTTTATATCTGTGTTATATAGTGCTCTTCTTTTAGACAAAGAGCAGCTGTAACAGGCAAAATAATTTCTCTCTTTTTTGAATTAATAAAATTTTTTTTAGATGTTGAATCATAGGGTTCAGTTTTATCAGGGCTCTTAGTTGGAAGTAACTCATAGTTACAGAACCCGAATTGTAATTTGCTTGTGTCTCCTTTGGATAAAAGCGTCTGCCAAATGAACTAAAATAAAGTAAAGTAAAGTAAAGTTTTGTGGCATTGCTGAAAACACACACAATCACACACCAGTAGCACGGCTAAAGGTTTGTTTCCAATATACTGCTTTCCCAACTAAGTTCTGACATTTGTAAATATGAGTGAACATATTTAAGCCGATAGTAATTCTGACACTTTAGTATTGTAAAATGGCATTTATGTTTCTTTCTGTTACCCCTGAATTTGTCTCTTGATCTTTGTAATAATGAGATACATTGTTTCATCTTCAAAATGAAAAGTTTTCAGTCTGAAAACGCTGTTGTTATTACATATGCATTAGGGAATACAAAAAAAGCACATTTTCTAAATTCAGACATTAAGACACAAAATGTTATGCTTATCAGTATTAGTACTCAGGATTTCACAAGGTTTCCAGTTTTTTAGTTTAAAACATTCCACTTAGCATGAACATAATATACCATAGATGTTAAATAATATGGAGTAAGATGGTTTTAACAACCTTAAAGCTACTTTATGAATAACAAACAGGTGAAAATGAGGGTTAAAATTATAACTACATGATTCGTTTTTATTTAGTCAGATACCTTATGCTGACTTAAATGTGAAAATCTGTCACAAAATATAAAAAAACAAACAAAAGAGCAGGAGACATAGAGGAAGAGAGAGAGAGAGAGAGAGAGAGAGAGAGAGAGAGAGAGAGAGAGAGAGAGAGAGGAGTAAGTGGAATAGAGTAAAAAGGATAAGGAATCAGAGTTGGCAAGGTGGGCGGTGGGGGGTGTAAGGGCCAGGAGGGGAGGGGGCTCTTGAGGAGGAGTAGCAATGAATTCCCAAAGCTAATCTGAGTATAATCAGGGCATTGCCCCAGTGTCCTAAGCCCATCTACACACACATACACACACCAGAATACTGCTATACCCATAACCCCCAGTGTGTGGGCGGTGGTGTTCCCATGACCCACTTAACACATCTGGGTCAGCTGTATTCAACCACCAACTTACATACACACACATACAATCGCAGCCAGGTACATTAAGACGAATGTACACACATACCCAGGGTCGGATAAGGCAGAGGGGTTCGAGTTGTTTTTTTTTCCTGCTGCTCATGAGGTTACGTCAAAAATATAAATATTATGGCTGATCTGCTGCTCATTAACTGGGAAAACAGTGTGCACTGAAGCTGCTGTGCACCATTTGACGGCTTATCCAACATCTCAACATCCAGAGGTCACCAGTAGATGTTTCTTGTGAGCATTTACCCAGGTTGAAATACCATCAGACTCTTCTAAAGGCCCAGCTCAAGCTGCAGGAAGGGCCAAACACATGGCCCCGCTTCGCTGTGTATATAAAGAGCACTGTGAGACAAACACCTTAGAGAGCCAAAAGGTTGTCTCACACAGTTGTAGTGCGGGATGTAAACTAGCAAGTTTTTTTTTTTTTGGCACAGTGGGGCCTTTTTGCAGAGGCAGGAAGCGAGAAAAGGGCACACGAAGAGAGCAGTTAGTTTCTTTAAACGCAGGGGTACTACTGCCTGTATCGCTTCCAAAAATAAAAAAGGAAAAGTGGAAAAAAAAAATAGAGCGTTTGAAGTGTATTTGTGTTTGAGGCGAAGGAGCAAAGGTGTGCTTTTGCGTTTGAGGCAAAAGGCAGGAGTATCTTCATTGTGTGTTTGTGTGTGCATATGTGTGCATGGAAGTCCCTTTTGCCAGTTTTAAAAAACATCCGTAGCCCAGGTAAATGGCATGCTGTCCTCTGCACATGCCCAGTGGCTTTCTCTTTCTCTTCACAGAGAAGAGTTCAGAGGGCCAGTTAGCATCGTTCACAGCAGACCCCAAGGCTTCACTCAAACACACACACTAAAATTCACGCACAGATGTTTCTTCATGTGCACACACAAGGCCTACAAACACATTCACACATGCTCAGAGGCTCTCATAAATTCATGCAGAAGCAGCAGTTGTGCATATGTACACATAGACACGCATGCGTACAAACACACACATACATACATACATACACACACACACATACACACACAGGGTTGGCCTGTGGCTACAGTGTTCAAACAGGCGTGATATTGAAATCCAGCAGTAGGGAGAACAGTGGGTTTTGCCGAGGTCCATAGCATGTTATTGATCAAGTTTAGTTTACTGTGAAAACTCCCTATGGCTAAGGGCCATTCACACCAGAGGTGTGCTTGTTTCCTTCACCTCACGACTCAGTTTGTGTACGGTTTCTTCATCCTAGGTCTAAAGAAGTAGGGGGAGTAAAGATGAACTGATAAACACTGGCAGTACAAAACAGTCAGACAACAAGATCTTAAGCGATACATAGACACATACGTATTTACAGTTTATAATGACAAGAAAGTATAACAAAGTAATTAAATTGTTTAGAATTACCTGTTCTTCTGTGATAATTAAAGCTATAGGAAGCTTATTTGAGGTTAATGCTAAGTTCAACCTCTTATTAAATCCAAGGATTCACTCAATGTCACTCATGTGGCAGTGCCCCTGCTCATGTCTTTAATTGTAGACCACATAAGATTTGAAGGAGCGTGGATTAAGCTTACTTTGAGTGAATGCCACCTACGTCATCCCAGTGTTGTTGAATGCCCCATCCCACAAAAAATACAGTGTATTTTAAAAGAAGAATACTAAAACCCTAACATTTCGCTATTCATAATATACATAAAAACTGAAAAAAATGTATAAAAGTTTAAATAATCTTAAATCTATATTTTTTCATTGAAAAAAAATTGCAGTTGTTGCAAATGAATTCAATTAGGATAGGGCCTATATGTGACAATATTAAAGTCAACTGCTATCCTGGATTTGGAACACAAGACCAAACTGTGACAACCAAACTAAAAGTGCTTATGTAGCTATCAACAAAATAGGTGGAAGAGTCTCTCTGCTGACATCAAACAGCCTGATTCTGTATAGGCCTTTAAATCCAAATTTAAGACCATTTACTTTGTAAATGGTCTTAAATGTAAATGTAAATGTGCAGTACAGCAGGACAGTGTGAAAAAGTATATCATTATACATTACTACACTGTTGCCATGATCTACTAATTCAACAGAACTGATATCTACTGTATGCTTTCTTTTGCGATACATTAGTTGTTTGGTCCAACCTTGGTGTATTTTTTAACCCTGAAAGCACAGCTCCAACACCAAACTTCTAAATGATGAACAGCCTAAATATCCTTACTTTACATAAACACCCTCCCTCTGAATGTCAAAAATTCACAGGCAGGTATAGAGTGCAAGAACACACACATGCATGTACACACATTCTATCTCCTCCATTCCCCCCTCGCCTTCCTCTGTCCGGTCACTGTAATGGATGGTGAATGCGTTGCTTACTCATGCATACAGCTGACAAATTGTCCCTCTCCGATCACAGCCCCGCCAGTTTGTGATTTGTGAAAGACGGGACACGACAGGATGAGTCGGCAGCTCAGATTGAAAAAGGGCACAGAGGATACAGACAAACCAGTCTGAAATAGGTGCATTTGAAGAAAATTGTATATCTGTGGGCTTAGAGGCCGCTGGGATAAGGATGAGCCGCTGCTGTATGTACAGCATATGAAGCACGTTTTTTAGCAGTGATCTTTCTACAAAGTTGACTGTGAGAACTTTCATCTGAGTATATGTGCACATAGGTGTTGTATATCAAAAACGTCCACCAAAAAAGCCAGAATTTCTATATAAAGTAGGCTGAAGTATGGATTCATTTGACTGGATTTAACAGTGTGATAGCCCACAAAATGTGTATCAGGCCCCATTTAAAGTGTACAGTATGACCCACATACAGTCCAGCAGTCCCTGCTTACAGTATCATTTAACCCACATAGTACACACTGCTCTGTGGGCCTATTATTATAATATAACCCATATTCTGTCCATTCTTATTGCACATTTAGTACAAACATTAAGTGTGAAGTCTCTGAGGTTGGAATCAGCATCAAATCTCAAGCCTGTAATATATCCAACTTAATATGACTATTCCTAGGACTTTGAATTTAATTTAGATGATAAGTTTTACCTTGTTGGTGTGTGGTGTGCTTGGATGAGGACTACCCTGTGATGTTGTTTCCTGTTGTCTAAATGAAAATAGGACCATTACAATATTGCCATTATTCTAATGGGGCATTCACATCAACTATGCACAGAAGGGCATTTCCCTTGGGTTCTGTTTCTAAAGTTGTATAAAAATTCCATATATCAAAATTTTACAATCACACAAAAGACAGAAGACTCATAAAACTAATCAACACTAAACTAATCAATGAAGAGATGAAGCGAATGGCAAAATATAATATATAGAAATATAAAAGATTAATCTAGTTATAAAAGGAAGTTTAATTATTTACTCAATAAATATTGCTCAAATGAAACAAAAAGTAGGATAGTCAGAAATATCTGCTGCACATTTTTGTTGCCATGAAATAGAGAGGTAAATTTGTTTTCACCATGTTTAATATTTCACCATGTGTGATGCCAGTTTGCCAATCTCAACTTTTCTACCTGTAAAACCGAACACATCTTTCAAACTCTATTTGGTGCATAAACCATGGTTTGTCAGTGTATGTAGTCCTGTCATGAGTTCATACAGCTTAGGGGAAAAAAAGTCAATTCAATGTTTTTCTGCTTAGTCGACCTTCTTGCTAATGCACACACAACAGAATAGTTGCCATGTGGGGGTATGAATCAAGATTGTGACTTAAAAATAAAAAGCTATTCATCCTGCAGCCCTGTTGCTAATTCAGAACATCAGGCAGAGCAGTGAGCCAACCTTGTCTTTCCTCTCTAACCCCGTACTTTCACCTTCTCCCCGAACTGTTTGTCTTTGACAGAACCAAGGGGAGGTTACGGATTTCAAGTCATAAACAACATCTAGCAAGTAGGCCTTTACTGGTCTTTTGCCACAATACACATTTCCTTATGGCACAAAACCTGCTTCTCTCCCCTTACTCGCTCTGTGCCTGATGTTCCCTCAAGGCTTTGTTGAGTTGAGGCTGTGATAGAGATTAGGATAGCAGCACTATTGACAAGGGAGCTAAATCTATACTGGCTGACAAACCTGGCAGTGTTTTGGGAAGGATTGTTGAAAAAGAAAGAGAGGGACTCTGACTAGTGGTGAGGAGAGAGACGAGGATGTGGGTCAGGAAATGGAGCATTTTGAACGAGGCCAAAATGTGTAATTGGGGAGTCTGATCAGTTACAATTTAAGGCAGATGCAGGGGCTTTTGCATGGACAATTTAGGTTTGATAAAAGAGTGTGCATGAATGCCAGAGTGTGTATATTCTGTATATGTGCAGCAAATACAGTTCAACTGCATCTGCATGTGTGGCTGACTACACAATCTGTATACACATGAGGGTGTCAGTGGTACACAGCCCATAGGGACTCTCACAGACAAACAGTCTCCACTTGCAAAATGCTGAATTTGCAACAGAGCCTCTGCGTTACAACGGTGTAACCGCACGCATCTAGTCGCT
The DNA here is from genome assembly GCA_034779795.1 of Ctenopoma multispine. Lineage (NCBI taxonomy): Eukaryota > Metazoa > Chordata > Actinopteri > Anabantiformes > Anabantidae > Ctenopoma > Ctenopoma multispine. The sequence goes on along the minus strand of JAUYWH010000007.1, from coordinate 2,039,325 downwards.
GCTGTCAGACACAATATGGTGACCATATGCTTGTGATACTATCCAGATGAGTCAATGAAAACGGGAACTTACATGGCAGGAGCTATGTTAGCTTTGATTAAACCAGTCAAGGACGACACACTTAATAACAACAATAGCCAAGTCCCAATGAACAGTTTGCTCGGTATCAGAACTTCATATGTGCTTCACGTAAACACTGTATTTTGTTACGCTATCCTTTAAGATCTCGAAAGACTAGTTTCACTTTCAGACAGAGCAAGGTCAGGCCGCCTTGCTTGGGTCTTGGGTCTTACTTTTATATCTCTGATCCCCAGCTATGGCGAGAATACTCACCTGGAACATAAATAAGGCAAGAAATGGGCGGCCATTAAATTAGCAATGCAGATTATTTACTGTACACCGATTTATCTGGATGTAAATCCAAAAGTATTGTAAATACAAAATGTTATAATATAATAATGACTAATTGCCAAGGCTGGATTAACTACAGGGCATAGTGGCTAAATACGTCCAGGGCCCCAGTTTCAGACAAATTTTGCTAACAATGTTTCACATTGTAAAAACAATAGGACAGTTTATAGTGAGTCATTAACAGTTCATAATCAGCAGATAAACACAGATGAACGTTCAGCTAACAGCTAAAGAGCCAGGTTTTTTCCACAAAGGTTGTTAGAGACCAAAAACAAAGCTAAAATAGGGAATAATGGACTTACATTCATCATGTAGTTAGAGGCACAAGGCCAAATAAATGATAATGTTGCATAAAAAAAGGTTTGCTAAGACGCAAAATACGTTTGCACATAAACTTGTGTACCCTGCCCCCAAGTGGCCAAAATATTAGTTACTGCAGCTTTAACAGCAAAGGAATACTAGTTGCATAATGACAACTTCAAGATGACAGAGGATAGACACTGACAAGAGTGGCAGAATCAGGCCCTTGTGAAAATATTACCACCAGGTTGATGCACCCCTGCTCGTTGCACAGGAAAATGTGCACAAATACTGCAAGTACAGTAAGTCAAAGTTCAACCAGGGATTCTGAAAACCTGAAAACACTAGCTTTTGTTAGAACATTCAGAAGCAACTGACACTAATGAAGACCATAATGTGAGTAAAAGCACAGAAAAAAACACACAGCAAGCAGTCAACAGATTTGAGGTGAAATAAACCGAAATCGCACTTAAACTGTATCGCAGTGTCTGTTTATCAGAAGCAGTTATTCCAAACCAGTATGCAAAGTGCAAGTCAGATGACTTAGTATAAAATAACACAATTTCTATGATAATGTAAAACAACGATAAGAAATGAAGCTCTGTAGATCATTCAAAAGCATAAACAAACAAAGTCTAATAATTATTGTTTGTGTGTACGTCTAAATTTGTGTATTTGATGTCACCCCAGATTGTGTATTGGTACTTTCTCTGTCTCTAGTTCTGTCTCTCTGCTTCTCTACACCCACCGCCTCACAGTTGCATATTTGGCTGCTTAGTGCTCACCGCAGGGCAAGATAATCACCAAGGAAAGCAAGGGCTTGGAGAGGAGGGGGGTTTCAGAGGCAGGGGGAGAGAGAGAGAGAGAGAGAGAGAGAGAGAGAGAGAGAGAGAGAGAGAGAGAGAGAGAGAGAGAGAGAGAGA
>JAUYWH010000007.1:2010712-2028959 GCA_034779795.1 Ctenopoma multispine | reverse complement strand
TGTGTGTAGAGTTTTGCAAAAAGTGTGAAGCAGACCTTGTGTGTAATGTTGTGCAGATCAGCAGAGGTGTTTTGCTCCTTGGAGCAGAGTTTTGCAAACTGTGTGTTAATTTTTCATTCAGTGTGTATACGATTGAATAAAACTGTAAAGACAGCCTCCACCATGACATGAACTCCATTTGTTGCACCTCTCATCCCCAACCACACATACTAGTCAACGCGACCATTTAAGTCATTTTTATTTTCAACTCCCACCCACCCCCCATCCCATCTGACCAGGTGGCTGTTTATTGTCCCTTAATTATTGCTTCCTTTATTTCTGCTTATGAAATAAAACTCTATACTTGGATTCTCCGAGCTCTTGTTATCCAGTTGTGCATGCTTTATAGTGAAATAAAGGAGCAGCAATAATGAACGTCAGAGATTTGACCCCCTGCTGTTCAGTCCACGCAAAGGTCAGAAAAATGTATTTTGCCTACTGTTGCGGGTGAAAGATGGAGAAATGGAGAAGAGCAGAAAGCTTATGAACACAATAAGAGCTTTGTGTAACTTAAATCTTTAAATTGCATTATTCAACTGTTGATGAGTTGGTTCCATGACTTAAACGTTTCCATGTTCCTCAGCTGTTGCTGTGCAAGTATTGTGAAATTTGAACTTGTAGATATGAAGGTGTATTTGTGTGTGTGTGTGTGTGTGTGTGTTTGTTTGTGTGTGTGTGTGTATATGCTATCTAAATTTAATCTGCCTCTAACAGAGTATTTAGCATGTGTGTGTGTGTGTGTGTGTGTGTGTGTGTGTGTGTGAAACACCTCAAGCGCCACTGTCATCCTTTTGAGAACAAAAGCACTGAGCATTACAAGCCAGTCCAAGCTGAGTTCTGCCCCGTTATTTATGGAAAACGAGGAGTGTATGGATTAAACAGATGATGCCAAGATGAACAACAACAACAACAAAAAAAGCTATGATTCATTTCCCAAAGCATGGAAAAGAGCCAAAGGACAAACAAATCAATGGCAGTTTGGATGATATCTGGCCCCAAGCATTGACATACCCTGGGGTGTTTGGCATGAATGTAAATGTGTAAAGTACAGTTTTCCAGCAAGGCTGGCCAAAGCTACTATATATGCTTTTTTATCCTGATTAACATTGTTCAATACATGTATTTAAAGCAGTTGTAGTAGTAGTAAAGCTTCCAGCAGCTGCAGAGTGCTAAATACGTAGTATATTTTGTTGCTTTTCAGATGAAGGGATTAAAAAGGGCTTGCGATTTCAAGAGACAACAACAAAATTCATCACATTAAAAACCAGCAAAAACAATCAAATAATGCACTGAATGAATTTTATACTGTAAAATCTATGGCTTATTGGGCAGAGAGCCCGTTTGCACCACGACACCGGTTATGCAAAACAGCAGGCGCGTACTGCTGCCGCTTCCCAGTGTGAATTTGAACACCTTTGCATGCATTATTGTTAAAAGACACGTTAGGGAGGACGAGGAGGAAGAGGACGAAAGGAGAGGAGCGAGAGGGGAGGAAGAGCGCAGAGTGAGATGAGACCTGGCTGCCTGCCACTCATCTGGGCACCTTCTTCTAAGCAGGGCAGAAAATCAAACTACGCCAGGAAAAGAATTAAAAGAGAAAGAGATGGAGAGAGAGAGAGGGAGAGAGAGGGAAAGAAAAATTATTTTTCTTATAAATAGCAGGGCTTGCCAGAAGGCAGAGGAAATGAGAGCAAGTGAGCACTGGAAAAGAAGGGCTTGAGCTTGACACGGGGCTTAAAATTGAGAGGGGGCGGAAAGAAGGGACCTACTGCGCGAAAATGTCTCCAACCAAAGCAAGGATTAGTGTTCCAACCTCCTCCACCGCCAAGATCCGCCAGTACAACTAATCACCTTCACAGCTTCTTTCTCTCTCTCTCTCTCTCTCTCTCTCTCTCTCTCTCTCTTTTTTTTTTCCCTCTGTCTTTTTTCTCACTTTCTTCATTCCCCTCTTCTTCTTCTTCTTTTTTTTTGCCTCTACTCTCCCCTGCTCTTTAAAGTATTATTTTGCCCCTCTCATCGTCATTATGTCTAAAATTAAAGCAGAGTATGTTCTGCCAAGCACGATTAAACGCCGCAGACTAACTGGGCAAAATTAAGGTGCTTGAGGTTTTTTTTTTTTGCAGTCTAGTGTGCGGGTGCACACATTCCAAACTTCAAAAGGCATCTACATATATGATGACAAGGGATGTCGCAGATAAACCGTCCCTCCCTCTTCATCCTCATCTTGCTTTCTGTCTGTCAAATCCCCTCTGTCACTCCATCCCTCACTCTCTGATCCCCCATCCTCCTCCTCCTCCCAATCCCACCTTCTCCACCTGTCAGTCCCTTCTCCTCTTCTTGTTCTCTTTTCCTCCCTGGCAATGCCATCCAGCCCCCTGCCTAGCCCCCACTCTCGACGAGGCTCCTAACAAAGATGGCAGCGAGGACAAGAACGGCGGCGTATAAACATAAACAAGGCAAATTGATCACACAGAAAACGAGCCAGGCGGTGGATATTTGATGGGTTTGCTGTGAATAGGGAGGTGTTGGTGGAAGTGAGGAGAGAGGTTTGCATGAAACAGGAGCAATTAAGCACCTTTCTCTCTCTTCATTCTATCTTTCTATCTATCTCGATCTCTCTTCTTCCACCCTGTAAGAAGGAGGGTGCAAAGCAGTTGCAGAACCATCCTGGAGAATGAGCCACTTCATAAACAGATGCCTGGCATGCAACTGCAGCCGGGGGAGAGTGTGAATTCATTCTCCTCCACTATAAATACAAGCCGTTTCTGTGTATAGGTGCAAGCGCAAAATGTAATTAGGCGGTGACGCAGAAAAAGCAAGCTGCCTTTCTCGACGTTTGCATATTTTGTCCACAAATAATATACTACAAAGGCAAAGAGAGGAGAAATCGCTCTTGAATATTCATTTACAAAATAACGGTTTGCTGATAAGGCCAAGGCATGTGATAATCCATTAGCTAAATGTTCTACAAAAACCTGGCAAGAAGCAAACAAGGCAATAATAATAAATATGCAAACACACACGAGTATGAAGGAGAAATGACAATTCAGCAGAATTCTGAATATCACATTAGGCTCCATAAAATATCAAAAAGAACAAACTAAAAAGGAGCAAGATGTGTTTGTAATGAGTTTGTTTCAAGCGCTCGTACGCGAGGAAGAGCTTGTTGTACACTGTTCCTGAATGCACCTGCTGTTGACTGCATTATGTGCGTGGGATTAGGGATATTACAAAATGATGCACACAGTGCATATGGAATAGCATGTCTGAATGTGTGTGTGTGTGTGTGTGTGTGTGTGTGTGTGTGTGTGTGTGTGTGTGTGTGTGTGTGTGTGTGTGTGTGTGTGTGCCAGCCTAAGAGGTTAGCAGAGTGTCGGGGTGAAATTTGGCACAGCAATCCGAGTCTCTTTTTCTAAGCAACATATTAAAATGGCACCAAATCACAGCGGTTGATAAATGGTCATGTCTTCACTGATGACACACATGGAATGATTGACAATCAGGATTAAATAACTGGGGAAAGGTGAAACTCCATGTGCTGCCTGTTTGGTTGCAAGAAAACTGTGTATTTTATACACCATTGCTGTTACTAACATAAATATACAATCAGGTGATGAATCAATTATAACACATAAGTATTTATTAGTTTTAGTTTTGTTGTAAGTATATATAAGTATATATCTGCAGTACCTCCGATTTGTACTTAAGTACAGCACTTGAGTTACTTACCACATGTGAAAGGCACCTTGCTATGGACCCTTAACTGGTGGCAATGTTTTTTACTTTTTTTGTATTACTTTTACTTTTGTATTTTTTTGAAATTTTGAAACTTTATTTTTTTACATATCATTGATTAAAACACCTGAGGATAAATTTTCTGTCAAACTGATTCTTTCAATCTCTATGCTGGATTCGAGACAAAGTGCAAAGTAATTGAATTGTTCCAGAGGCAGAGTGGTGGTATTACACATCACAGTTGCTCCTACTAACTATGTGAAACCAATTACAATACGTGTAATTTTGCCTTGTGCCTATTAATAAGTGCTAACAAATATAAGCAGCTGGTTTTGAAAATACACCAAGGCTCTGCTGCCTCTCCTTCTGCAGGTTCTCACCACGCAGGCCATGTCATCCTCTACTGGTCAGAAACGTGAAGTGCAGCTGGCCCTGCCCCCTGTAGCCGACCTGGCAGGGAACAAAGAGACAGTGCAGTGCCAAAGGGGCCCATCACTCTGTCCTCTAGAGGGGATAGATGAAGGAAGGCCTCCCGGGAGGGGTTGGGGTAAAAGGGGGTTCTGCCACACTGCAGCAATGCAGCTGTGCTCATGTGTATGTGTAGGGGTAGGAGCAATGAGGAGGTGGGACGGGTGGTGGTTGTTGGCACCGAGGGGTGGGCTAGTAAGACATCTGTCATCCTATCATCAATGCTGTCACATCATAGAACAAATGGGCTGTGGGACTCAAAAACAAGGTATGGCAAAAGGTGTCAGTAAGTATGTGATCAATTACTGTTCATCTGTAATTTTTTTCCAGTGGGCCACCTCATGAAAGAGTGAAAAGGAGAAAAGATGGAAACAGTTACAAATTGAGAGAGTTAATGTAAATCTGACAAATCCCCCCAAAAATTTAAATCAAATCAGCATCTTGACACTGTTCTGCATGTGAACGATCCCTGGCTGAGGCCCAGCACCACATTTAGGGGTCTGGAACCTGAGCGAGGACAAGGACTGGGAGAATGGGAGAGTGGCATATTTAATTTCCCACCACTGCACCACATCCACACTTTGTTTTTTAGAGCAGGTGCTGCAGCGCCAAGGCGAGGTCTTCTCCATAATGACACCTTGACTACTAAAGAACTTCATCCACTCCACTGTGCTTATCTGGTATCTCTGCGTGTCAACGCAGCTGGCATTTTTTTTTGCCAGGAGAGTGGAAGAGAGCTTTGAACCTCAGCCTGACGGTAGTCGGGGAAGGAGTGGAAGCAGCTCCATCCCTAAATACAAATTATTGTTACTTATATATGTTTAACCCAGCACCAAAATTGGAACTCCCTCCCCTCCACTCTCCATACACCATGCCCATCATTGCTCACTGGTTTGCGCTGCTATGGAAGGAGGCTATGGTGGTGGAGGGGGCAATAATTCTGACATCATGTTGCCCTCTTTTGGCAGGCATTTGCAACTGCAGCTCACTCTGCTACCAAATCAGAGGCAGCCTGTCTGCAATGAAATGATAAGATGTAGATAATGTGAATAAATGACAACCAACTGAAGGTGGAAAAAAAATAATATATTTGTAGTTTGTTCTGTATTATGTTTTTTATATTGTTTTAAATCTTCCCTACATGATGAGTTTGTTACTAAAGGGGCTCAGGCGGGTCACATCTCTATCTGTGTCATGGTGGTAATAAAAAATGTACACTGCATGAATTTAAACTTTGATTTCTATACATGCATGCACAAGTTAAAAGCAATCAGTTCATAAACAGTGGTCTACTGTATATGAAATCAATAAGTGGCTACATCTATAGAGACACAGCAAAATCACCATTACTGTAAATGAAAAGCACCTTCAGAATGGTTTGTGACATTTTATTTTTGTGTGTATTTGGCACAAAAAACAGAAAAAAACTGTTAAATAAAACTAAAGGTCACATCCAATCCAGGACCTGAACTCATGAGAAACAGGTGGAAACAGACAAGATAATAAAGCTTAATCACTGACTGGATTCTTGATGTGAAATGACACTGAACGTAAACTGTAGATTGAGGTTTGTGTTCTGCTGCTGATCCAAACACACACACGCAGAGTTGAGCGCACTGGCATTGCCTGTCGCCAGGCAAAGCTCCAAGCCATTTCCCCTAGATGCATCTCGACTGAATCAATAGGGCCCTTGCAGCATATCATTAGACATGAGTATAATAATAACTTGTGTTATTAATTTTGCCTTAATACCAGGGATAATATGATATGTAATTTAGCCCTGTTGAGGGTAAGGAAAATAAGATAATCACAAATGCATCTCTTATGAAAATCAATGTTGAAATGGATATTCTAATAATGCCAAACAACTGCTGCCTTTCTTTTTTTCCTGTTATGCATATCAACCAAAAATGTTCGGTATTCATCTAGAAAAAAAATGTGTGTGTGTGTGTGTGTGTGTGTGTGTGTGTGTGTGTGTGTGTGTGTGTGTGTGTGTGACATATTTCACATGGGTGCACATGTTCAAGGCAAAACAATATGGATTTGTGTTGCCTCACAAACAATTTTAATAAAAAGCTATTGATTGGGGATCGAGCAGCTAGCCTGTGGGCGCAGAGCACCAGACCCCAGTGGGTCCAGATCATTAATGTCCTCAACTGCTGGCTTTACTGGCGCAAATTTGTTCAATAAGAATCTGGCACGCATGCTTCAGAGTTTGATTTCGATACACAACCACGTCATGCTGTTTGTGTCTGCTCCGACGGGCCACACACACACACACACACCTAAGACGCGTTTAGTTAAAATATCATGCAAATGTTCTCCTACTTTATGAATATTATTCTAATAAATTCCAATTAAAAAATCAGTTCTGATGCTTATGATTTCAGACAGTGGTGAAGTGATTAATGAATCTGAAAACACACTACTCCAACTCAGCCTGAGCACTTGTGGCAAACATCACTTGGAGTCATAGTAATAGTAATAAGAGATAGAGCCACAGCAATGCATGCACACTCACACACGCACACGCTGTTCTGCTTGTCATCAACAGAGATCCTCCTGACAGAGGAAAAAGAAGTGCGAAACAGACTCTCTCACATCCTCTGCTTTATGTCAAACCTCACGAAACAAATTTGTGCCAGCACATGGTACGTCTCTCCCTACATCCAGGCAGAAACATACTCGCATGCACTTTCTTGAGCAGGTATCAAAGCCACAGCGCAAGCGAGACTGTTTTAATTACCAGGTATTTTTCCTCATGCTTATGATTTCAATTTCTTCCCGCAAAGCTGGTAATGAAATTCAAAACTCCTGCTGGCACCTCCGACTCCTTACTCTCCCCTGTCTTTCCTTCCCACTAAAATAGGAATAGCCCAGTTTATAGGCTTATTTGTCCTCCAGTCACTTTGTAAAGTCTTTATACTGCAGAACATATCTTTTTTAAATAGGAGCCTTGCTGGTAGGAATGGCAATAAAGATTTTGGGGAGAGGGGGAGGGAGATCAATGCAGAATGTATTAGCCCGCGCTACCGAGACCGACTTCAATAATAAAAGAATTGATCCTTCAAAGTGAAGCTTATTCTGGGCCGGCATGGTAAAGGAGGATGGTCCATTCCAATACCACACAGGCCAGATGGAGAATCACAGCAGGCTATCTCACCCTCCCCCAAAAATTCACATTGTATTTCAAACCCCTGTTAGATTCAGTAGCACAATTACTGAGGGATTCTAGCTGAAATGCATGCATTATGGAAGAGCAAGTCCAATAATACAGCATATGGAAAAACATTCAATTAGCACTGCTTGCGCTTTTTCAAGTACTAAAGAGGGTGAGAACCAGACAAAAGGAAGAAGTGTGAGGGAGAGAATGAAGTCGAATGAGGTTATTTGGGGTACATGTGATCACTGGAGGACATTTTAGTTGACTATAATTTAGTTTATTGGGCCAATTCTGAGAAGGAATGTGTGGCACCAAAGATTTTGTTGGCTGTCATGTTATTTAATTTCATCCTTTTTCTTTTTTTCAAAATAAAGGCTGCTAATATTTCCCCAATTTCCATTAGTCACCGAACACATCAGATCCCAGCAATGTCTCTGTGCACAGCCGTCAGTAGTAAAGTGCCAGCAGTAATCAAGTGTGAGGGCTGGAGACATAACAAGCGCACTTCACAGTATGCCTAACAAGCACACTTCACACACTAATCAGCTCAAGTGGACATGCATTGCATCCATATTCTTGTTTGGTTTCTGCCTCGTGGAAATGAGCCCTGGCTTAGATTATGAAATTATCTGTATCTAGTATCAATAGATATGGCTATCAGTGATCGGCCCAGAGGAATGTGGATGTGGAGATATAGTAGGAAGGGATGACTTTTTCAGTGTTTAGTAAAAAAAAGCACCCAGTGTTTTGTCGCAGCAAAACGCCACCTGAGCTGTCACCTTAATATAGTAAACATAATAAGACACACAAATGAATCTGTGTGTGACTGTGGAGGCTTATTTTCCTCATTCATATATCTGTTAATGAGTTATTTAGCTCAGAAATTAATCAAATTCAGTATATTTTCGGTACAGGTCTTTTCAAACCTACAGTCAGTCCTATGCTCAATGGACATGAAGTAACTCCATAATAAAAGAGTTCATTGTTTTGTGAAGTTGCATTAAACTGTATTTATTTGCAGCCTACATCCAAAAATGCCCTCTGGCAGGCTGTGTACAATGTCAGCGAACCCTTAAGCTTAGGTAGACATGGCTAATGCATGCATTGGTGGGATGTGTAGAAGACAGTAGAAGAGCCTAAAATCTGGATGAGGATGCTTTTTTTTGTCAAAACACAACCAGTGCCCAAAATGTTGTGGTGGCCAAACCTGACATGCATATTGTATTTCATGTCTGAACCGGATATGAACCCAATGCAGTTGAGTTTGTGAGATGTAACATAACCACCTCATTATTTTAGATATCTTACCCTTTCTTTGACAGCTTGACACTGGAGAGGCAGACAGGAAACAAGTGAAACATTTAAGCTACAAGTGCAACTACTGCTGTTTAGCCAAAAGGTTGACTTATGTGACGAATCTGAATGCAACTTCTAAAATTCTGTCCAAACCCGACCTGAACCAGACCCAAACTCGACCCAAATATGACCCCAACCTCGAACCCAACCCCAAAGCTGACCTGAACCATTAGGTACTGATGGACAGTACTGTTTCTTGCACTATGGACACTATGCAGATGCATAGGGCCCCGCTGCCACTAGGCGGCCCCCAAGCTACCGCCTTAGTCTCAAAATATTTTACTAGAATTAAATGCATTTAAAATATCTCTCAGATTATATTTGCTCTGTAATGTTAAGAGAAACTTCTATAAACCGTTAAGAAGTGTTTTTAATATCACTGTAAAAAACAGCTGCACCAGAGTTTTAACTTTTTTTTTTTTTCATTTGACCATTCCTGTGTGGCTTAATTTACATTTAAAAACAATAATTGTCACAATTCTAATAATAAAATTGTTTTTAAACAGTGCATTTGTAAGTAACCTTTGCTGTCAAATATTTCTCTGAGAGACCCACAGGAATCTTCACATCATCAAATCTATCCACCTTTAAAAAAGGTTTGGACACCCCTGCTATATATTAATATAATGTGTAAGGTCTTAAACCTTACACTGTAAAGTGCCTTGCGATGATTTATGTTGTGATTTGGCACTATAAAAATAAAGTTGAACTGAATTGAATTTCTCTTTACATAATTAGGTTTATTATGTAATAAAACAAATTTTTGAATCTCATAGCACAAAAATTAAAAAACAATGGATCTGATTGAATCTTTGCTCATGATTTTGCCCAGTATCTTAAAAATCTTTGATTTCCAGGTACCATTCTAAAGTTTGTAAGCTTCTGCACCTTTGTGATCATAGAGAGAGATTTTTTTTACCTTTATTATTTTCTAGTCTATTGCTTGGCTCACCTTGATTTTTTTCATTGTTGTTTTTAATTTCAGTTTCGAGAAGCTACTGTGATGCATTGCCACAGATCATTGAATGGTTTAAATTCCTTGTATCGTTTCAAAACAGGGGCCCTGAAAAAAATCTTGCATAGGCAATCTTGCCCAAAGACCCAGAAACGGCCCTGCCGATGGGTCCCGTCAGGTTCACTTCAGGTATCCAGCATCTAGAGCAGGGGTGGATTGATAACGAGTTTCATGCTATCGCTATTTATGTTAGATATTGTAGCTTTAAATGGAGTAATTAATTCTAAAAAGATACATCAGGAAGGGATGACTTTCTCAGTGTTTAAAATGTAGCTCCCAGTGTTTTGTCACAACAAAACTCCACCTGAACTGTCAGCTTAATATATTAAACACAATAAGACACACAAATGAATCTGAGTGTAAGTGTAGAGGCTTATTTTGTTGTGCTATTTAAATTGGATATTGTAGCCTTAAATGGAGTAATTAATTCAAAAAAGAAGAAAATAATATAGACTTGTATTTTTTTATGTTTTGGTTTGATTTGCAGCTAAGTAGTCAAAAACCAACCAATCTTGCATCAGTCTTGCACTTAAACACACACAGCCACCCAATTTCACCCATCAGGTGACAGGGAGGCATAGCAGGACACTTGCCACCATAACCTGTGAGGTCTAAAAACACAGCTATGACTTCACACACTACACTCCCACGTATCTGAAGACACACAGTTTCATGAACTCACAGGCTCTTAAACATGCTCGGGAAAAACAAAGCCCACAATACACTGTTATATTGGCCGCTGCTTCGCACAAATTCTGCATCAGTTGTTATATATAAAAGAGAAAACCGGCCTACAAATGTAGCGAAATCCAGACAAATCCAGCATTAACATGGATGCATGCATTAGTTATGGTTTAACAAGACAGTTTAAACGGATCCTAAAATTAAAAACTTGTTTATTTTCTTCTGTATCAATATGTGAGTTGCTCAAAAAATGAAGGAGACAAATAAAGAAATGCTACAATTTTGCGAACATTAAAGACTTAGAAAAATGTTTTCCACAAAAAAATATAGTGGGTGTGCATCTGCCCATATGCAATTTTTGACAAATGTTCTGAGGCATTGTTTTTGTATGCCATAAATGAAATTAAAATAAAATATATTTTGTCTAATAAAAACTATAAATCTGACTCGTGAAAATTCTTAAGTACAAATGAGCTGAAAAACTACAAACTCTCCCAATATCCTCAGAAATATATATATTATGTTATGGTGCACAGAAAGGACAAAACATGAAATAATCTAGTAAACTGGGCATGCACAAACTCCTGACAGTCGTTAACACATTTCACTGTCAAGACATTCAATCAATCACTGGTCCAGGCAACAATATGTCCCATTATCACCCAGCTGCATGCAAAACGCCAAGAAAAAAAACAGAAAACAAGAGAGAGAGATAAAAAGGCACGTTGGACAAGGCACCCCTGCTCATGTCTTGATTCAAACAGAGAGAGAGAGAGAGAGAGAGAGAGAGAGAGAGAGAGAGAGAGAGAGAGAGATCCAGGGTGCAGGACCCACAAGGTGTAATTCCAGCCAATTGCATTCCAGAGAAGTGACCAGAGCCAGTGATAAACAAAGCACCATAGATCATCCCTCTCCCAGACGGAGCCCGGCGCTGGAGGCAGCGGAAAGGAGAGCGGTCAGAGAGAGAGAGAGAGAGAAAGAGGGAGGGAGGATGGGGGTGAGCAGACAGAGACAGGAGACGACAGAGAGAGAGCTCACCGCCTATATGCATCTGCCCCTCTGCTATCCTCTGATGCTACACTTTGACGCCCTTTTTTTTGTTGCAAACTGGAATGCCATTAAAGCCGATCGCACTGCACGCCTGCAAATTTACTGTCTATGACAAGAAAGAGAGAGTGAGCCAAAAGAGAGAGACAGAGAGAGAGAGAAAGAGGGAGGGAAGAGTGCCACTGCTGCTTCTTCTTTCTCTCACTGCTACTGCACAGATGCATCATATTCAAAACAAACCAGAAAAAAAGCTTTAAATTGTTCCCATTTCTGTAAGAGAACAAAAAAAGGGCATTGAACACTTACCCACTCCCAGACACAAGAGTCACATTCAGTGCATTCATTTGAGCCCAGTGTGAGTCACAACACAAACCTCAGATATTCCTCCAAAACAGATGTGCAAAAGAGGAGCAGAGAGGTTCTGCATCTTTTGTTTTGCGAGCCTGTCTGGCTAGGTTTTTCTATTTGCATCAGCCGTCTTTTTTTTTGTTTTTTGTTTTTTTACAGCTTTGAAGCAGGTGGATGACAAAAACATCAATCTCTCCAGGCACATTGTGTGGCGTGCACATTTTTGACACACTCCCCCGTCACCAGCTACAGTATAATCACGCGTTCCTATTCTCTCCTCTCACAGCTCCACAAATAAATGTGTGCTTAGAGGAAAGAGAAGGACAAGTGCGCATTGTTAAGAGTGTTCTCGCACAGTAAACACGTGCGACTGGATTAGACTTTGGCTCTATATGTTGAGACAATTTCATACTGTAAATACTGGATGTAAGCTAGTTAAAAACATAAGCGTGAAACAGAATGACTATGCATTGTTAGTTTTCCTTCCTTAAATCACCTGATGTTCCTGTGCTTACAAAGATTTGACACTGAGATCATGTCTGAGTTGGGGCGCAGCATTTAGCAGCTAAAGGAGTTGGTGGAGACCAAAAAAGAGATTACAAGCTTTTAATTTTTGTGGCAGACAGGGCGTCAGCGAGGGGAAAACTTGAATTCTGGCTATGATCGACAGGTGTCAGGACACACATACCACAGACCAGCAAGTGTGGTCACACTGATCCAACACAAACACACACACACACACATATATATATATATATTTATATATATATATGATTTGTAGAATGTGCAAGAGAAAGTGAAAATATGTATTTACTCTCTACTGTCAGCATCTGTAAAAAAAAACTAATGCAACTTTCAAATGCTTCTTGTCAAGTGTGAAACTACATATTGCATTAAAATGTTTTTGAAACTTACAAATACAAACTAATATTGCTTGTCATCGTTGCAACTGTTAATAGCATAAATATACAGTCTCGTAATATGATAGTTAAAATACAATATTTTCACACCGATATTTAAACGTCACACCAACTATGTTTGGGACTTTTTCGGAATTCCGATGTTTTTATACGTCCATGAAAGCAGCCGCGTGACGTAAACTGTTTTGCTTCACTGGCGGGATGAGAAGGTTTCGTTTCACTCTCTCTCTTCTCACTTCGTTGGAAAATTCTGTTTCTGTCAGCATTAGTTGAATATTTACGCACACGCGTTTGTTTCAGGTTACTGAGTTACTTCACGTCGTAACATAACGAGTAACGTTATAAGTTAAATGGAGAGTTCTTTGGCAAAAGACAACCCCCTGCTTCTACCTCTCAACAAGGACAAAACGGTCTATGACGGATTTATTACCGTCCAGGTAACTTAGCTAACGCTACTTTTTATACGCAAGAAGCGTCCTCCAAGTTTAACTGACAAGAATATATAGTCGTGTAGTTAGTGTAACTTCTGACATTTCACGAATTTACAGGAAGTACTGTTAAATTCGGCCTGTATTTAAAAAACCTTAGTTGACTTTTGCACCCACCGATACCATGTCTTAGTTGGAATGTTTATTGCAATAGCATGCCATGGAGCTACATAAAGCGAGTTACAGTTACAATACAGTTTTTAATATATAAATTATCCAGTTAAGTTACTTGTTATATGACGGATTGATGAGTTGAGCCTCTTGATACAGACGTGGCCTAAAGTAATGTTCTACCCTGTATATATCTCTTCTAGTACGCAAAAAAGTCTATGCAATTTCCGAATGGAATTTGGTGTGTTCTTCAGTTTGAGAAGAAATGAAGCACTCCAGCTTTCTGTTGATGTTGTTGCTATAAAAAGGGCACATTTATCATTGAACTCCCAGTCAAGTAAACATTATGCTTTTTTCTTTAAGGAAAGAGACTACAGATTGAGAATACTACTGCCTGCAGATCGCCAACTCAAACGGGCCAAGTACAAATGATCACCTCACCTCTTTTCTAGTTCCTGCATGGCCACATAATGTTTTCTTTACTGTTTCATTGTTGTATCTTTTCATTGCTTTATTTTGCAGGCTGCACTGCAGCTGGCAATTAAAACACTTGTTGCGTGGATATGAGCACATAGTGAAGCAGGTAAACTCTACATACAGCACAATTTAAATCTCATTTGTGCTTGATGCATTATATTATGTTTGGTTGTATTGTGTCAGCCAGCTCTGATTGAGATCCCACTGATTGTTCTGTGTTTTATTATTTTTCGTCATGTCATTTTGGCTCCTTTGTGTCGGCATCATTGTGCCCGGCGTTGCTCCTGTTTTCTCTGTCACTCATCAGGCTTGCTTCACTCAGAAGCAGAGAAGAAATATTTTTCACTGTTTAATTAACATCGCCTGGAAAATGTCCCTATTTGTTATGTGGGCCCTCAAGGTTATTTGGATGAGATTGATATTTCACCCCAGGCTGCAAAGTTCATTATTTTCACAGCCTCTAAGCTATCATTAATTATTAAAGCTGGTGGCAGCCCCCATTAATCACAAACACTGTGTTTGATTTGAATGGCTGACTAGAGGAAAAAAATAGACACTGTCACTTCATTATCCTCCCATTCAAGGATGCCTTTTCTCTCTTTTTCGACTTCTCGCAGAGGCTGCAGCAGTCGGCTGATCTTGTCACTTTCATTCTAGAGCTGAAGACAGTCTTGGTAAGGAGGACGGTGACACAGTGGTTAGCACGGTCACTTCAACATTGTTCGTTCATGAATAGGAAGTGAATGGAAACCTTCAAGCACTATCAATAGCCTTGATTGTGAGGCACACATGTACATGTACATTTGTTAGACAAATGAACAACCTATGTGCTCACCACTGAATAAAAGCATAAGAGTGTCAGCCCTAGGTCATTTTGCTTTTAGCAGAAAAATTATGATGCAGAGGGTTAAGTTGTGATATGATGTGTATAGAAATCTCAGCTTTAAATTAACCAGCATTCTCTCTATCTTTGCAGGAAGTGGGCCTCAAGAGCTGTCCTGAGTGCAGCACCATTTCACCTCCGCAATATTACCTGCAGCTCATCTCTGAGATGGAGACGCTTGGATGGGACAAGTAAGTGGGCAGCTAGCACCAAAAACACCCAGTCTGGTGCCATGTTGTAAAGTAGCATCAGTTAGTAACTTCTGAAATGTTGGATAAGGTTACTAGCTCTACATTTCTGTGCACATGTACACATGTAGCTTAAATGCTCAGGTTAGGGAGAGTTTGGGTACAACGGCATATGACTAATTTCACACACTGATTAAGTAGGATACAGCTGTTGCTTCAGTGTCTCACATTGTCAGATTGGATCAGTCTTAGAACAGGATTTCTGTGAGTCCTTAGAAAGTCTTAACATTTATAGATCAGAATTTAATTCAGGGCTTTAAGATTTAATGTACCGGCCGACTAGTCTGAGATATCCAATTCTGTGCCAGTCATATTTACATGGTTCATGTTGCACACACAGATACCATGGAGCTGTTCGCCCACTTCACTCGCCGATTCAAAGCCATCATTCAAGGCTAAACGTAGCCACGCTCAGGCTCTTGGTGTGAGTGGTATTGGAGCGAAATTGAAGCAGGACATAAGGCTACGCTCCCACCTTTAAAAAACGGAATAATTTACTGTCAAACTGATTCTGAATCTGTGTTGGGGACAATTAATAATCATGAATAATTTTTAAAGTTAGCGCTGTGGACAGGGTTTTAAAAAGTATTAAAACGTATTAATCGTCATTTCACGAGGTATTAAATTTCCAATTTATTTTCCAATGTGCACGCGTCTCAATCGGGCAGATCTCCGCTGCACGTGACACAGATCAGAGAATAGTAAAGGTGACTGTGTAGAGACAGAAATTATATAAGATAAATAACATAAGGCTGTTTAGTTAGTTTAGTTTAGGAACAAGGTACAGACCTGTTCTATAGGTATATACTGTATAGCTTCTGTTGTGATCTGGTGCTGTATAGAAAATTTCCTTCCTATTATAATGGAAGGGGAAACGTTGGAAACACAAGGCAGACACTTTGATTACTGATCTCTCAGATTTATGGACTGTCAGGGCTAATACATCAGTGAAGATGTTATTTTAGTAATGTGACAAAGTGTGTCACAAAGCAGTTTAGTTAAATACAGCATTCAGCTTTTCTGATAAGTTACAGCAATTATTCTGTAAAATAATCTTGACACACCCATTTTCATGGTGATACTGAAGATGATTCCCTTTGTCCCCAGCAGGCCACACTTGTTATACATTTTTTCTTTAGATCTGAAATGAGTGTTTGCTTCAAAGTTATGTAATATTTTATATTTTTAGTTTGTTTTGACCAATTTAATTTCAATGTAGGCCTTCTGAGGTCAAAGGAAGTTTTACACCTATGTTTTTAAATTTTTCACTGTTTATGGGATAACATAGGGTAATACAGCATAGCATTTGATAAAAAAAATACACAACATAGGCATTCAGTTGACTTTCTAAATTGTTTTGTTCTGGAAAAGACTGTGTATAAATCTGAAAATCAGTTTAAAAGTTAGAAAGGTTGTCAATTAAAACAGTTGCAGCTTAATGTCATGTTGGTTTTAAAAAATATCCAGGAGGTATTAAAAAGTATTAAATTCAACTAGTATTAAATTCAAATACAGGAGTTCTCACTCTGAAAATGTTTATATGGGAGCGACGCGATGTCTCCAAATGGACAATAAATAATTCTACATACATAGATGGTTTTGTTTGCTTAATATCAGCTGTGCAGTGGGAATATGATTGGAAAATAATGCACAGCTCCTGGTGTGTGTGTGTGTGTTTTGGCCTTTATGCTTTAAAAGACATATTTCCGTGTGTGCTCGTCGCGGCAGAAACCAGAGGGCCAGACATGACAAAGTCATGTAAATACCATAAATATCATGAGGCTGATTAGTTAGTTTAATAAAAGAATAACCTACAGACTTGTTCTATAGGAAAGGAAATCTGAAATGACTTCTAATGTGATTTCACGTTGTACAGAAAATCTAATTAATTAACTTGACTGTTTTGGTGGAGTGGGTGGTGCCGTTGGGGGGCAGGGCACCCCACTTGTATGATGGTAGGGGAAACACTGGATGTTAATGTCAAACATTACTTACTGTTAGATTAATTTAGTTGACAATGTTGGCAATTTAGTATAAAAGTGTACTATAGTATCTACTGGGAGTAAGTGCTTGTGTTGTTTTCAGGACTACTACTTCTTTCAACATCTTAGTTGCTTTGGTGTACTATATGCTGTAAGTGTCATAACAGACAACCACAAAATTTACAAAATTTACGAAATTTACACATTATTACTGAATAAGGCATGCAAAATGCGTGTATACAAAATTTATAAAGTTCAATATGAACTCTAACACACACGACAGCAAGAAGTGTGTGAATGTGAGCCAACTTACTTTTGTTTTCCTAGCGCTGCTGTGAACATGACTTGAATATCACAAAGAGCAGAATCACCGCTTTCAGAAACTTGTTACCCTGTTTTTTTTTTCGTTTTCTTTTTTTTTTTTGATCGCACAAATGGTTTAATAGTTACAGTGAATTAAAAATGCTGAATAAACCTGTCGTCTGCGACAGCTTAGGTTTGAGAGGGTTAGGTGATGCTTTTCAGAGGGAAATCTAGAGGCAACTTCTCATGCAAAGATTATAAGATATAAGTGTACCTGTGTCAGCATCAGTGGATGAGCAAACATTGCAGCTTTCTTTTCACAGCCTCGTCTTTTTCAACAACCTGTCAGAATCAAGTGATATGCTAATTATTATTATCTTTTAATGGAAATCATGATAATGGGCACTTCCTCACTTGTGTACTGTACATGGTCCCTGTGAACTCTGACAGTAATTTGCCTACAGACATGATGATCTACACTGTTAGACTTTTCGTCTCCAGTTTACGGTAACATGCTGGCGTCACTGTTGCCAGCATTATACCGTGACGCTGTTTTACGGTAATTTACCGTTCTGCAGATGATACAGTTTTTTGCTGTTGTGGTATAATACTCTAGGACAAATTACGGTAACGTACCGTAACCTCTTTTACTCTTTTAGTGAGATACCGCTTTGTCTTTTTGTCGTAAATTACCTCAACAAAGTAGCATTATACCGTGAATAAGAAATCGGTATAGTACTGTTTATTCACGCTACTTCACTGTAAGCCCGCTTTAAGGTAATAAACTGCAATATATTTACCAGTAATGGTGGTATTTTACCATAATATCAGGAAACGGTAACATACTGTAAGAGACTGGAGGGTTCCAAAAAATAATAATTTTGTGCGTTTTTTTTTTGTGTGCTGGATATTTACCACATTGTTTTCTTTTTATTTAATTTTCAACGCACAGAAATACACAGACCAAAATATATCAACTT
>JAUYWH010000007.1:1940548-1953596 GCA_034779795.1 Ctenopoma multispine | reverse complement strand
CTGCTTTCAGTTACTATAAACCAATTAGTCCCTGATCAACGCTACTTACTGATCTGACGGATTTACTGACAGTATATGTCAGTAAATGCATGGATCAGTATCCATGCATTTCCAAAGCCAAAGTCACCATCAAAATATCAATGCATGAAGCTGTGTTCACTGAATGATCATCACAGATACAGCACACACTAATTCTAGCATTGCTAGTTCTTCATTTAGAAAAATTGTGTATCTGTGAAAAAACTGTTTTTCTTTTTTTTTAAAGTGCACAATGTGTGAGAAAGGAAGGTGTTTACAGGGTGAGAATGTGGAACATGCAGTTGTGTGAGAACAGCCATAGTTAGTTTAGTATGAAAAAGGTATTTTGAAGTGGGTGGCTATACATGTGTGTATGCACATGTTTCTGTGTGTCCCTGCCCTTTGTTATTTGTGTTAATATGTTTATGTTTAATTTTATGGTATTCTGCTTTGTGTGTGTGTGTGTCACTGTGTGTGTGTGTGTGAGCCGGCTGTTGTCCTTGTCAGAACACCTGCTGTCTCCTCTGCCTACTCCCTCTCTCTCCCCTTCCTTTCTTCTGACACTTCATCAATTCACACACTCACAGTCATGTCTTACTATACTTGTGACGACACACATTGACACATTGCATTCTCTAGACCCTTACCCTGACCCTAATCATCACAACTAAATGCCTGACCCACAACCTTTATCCTAACTTTAATTCTTACCCTAAAACCCTAGTCTTTGAACTTGTGAGCACCTGCTAAAATGTCCTCATCAGACCAAAAGGTCTTCACGTGAATACTATTAGAACTTTGTCCACACAAGAAAATAATGACATATGCATCTACGCCACCACATTTTTCTCTTATGTGTGCCAACTTCCTCATTCCTTTTTCCCTGTTTCCACCTTCTGCCTTTCTCCCACTCCCCTTCCATTTTTTTTGCTCCTCCATCCATCCTTCCATCTCTCCCTCCCTCTCTCATTATCTTAATTAGATCCAGCAGATGAACATCGTCAAGTCTGCTGGGGAGGAGGCTAGGCCTTGGTGATGCAATAAGGCTCATTTGCATCGGCAAAGTTAATTGCAGGAGCGGAGCAGGTGTATGGCAATAATGATCATCACACATGACACTCACCTGTGACCAGCGGCGTACGTGACACACACACTGACACTGCGTGCAGCCACATGTTCAGCAACGTTCAGAACATGCACACGCACCAGGAATTGGGAGTAATCTCCACACAATGGAATGCATATCCACACACACGCGTTACTTGTTACAAAGTTTTTATTTCCTAACTGATTTCCAAATTCCTTCTGGTAATATCTACTGGAAAATGGGCACAGACAATAAAATTCCAATGACACCCAGAAGGGAAATGAAATATCAGTAAAATATGAAGAACAGATTCACCTGCAGTACAAAATAGTGAATAAATGTCTGGCAGTCTGTGAAACAGGGCTATAAACAAAGAGCTCTTGGGCAGAGATTAAAATCTCTAATCTCTAAAAATATCTAAATAATGTATTTTAATGTCTCCACACTGGCGACAGCCATAGCCAGAGGCATGATGTTTTCAGGTCGCCTGTATCTCTTATCAGAAAAAAAAGGATTTTTTCTTTTAAATGGGCTCAATGTGAACTCTTGCTTTGGTGGTCAAAGGTCAAAGTCACTCTCTTGAGAAAATGTCTTTAAATTTGATTCATTTTAATTTTTATTCATAGTTTTTTTATTGTCAGTGTGATAGTGTGGTCAGTTAGTCGCAGTATTTACCTCAACAAACCCCTGAGGGTGCTGCACTAAATGCTGTCACCTTAGCTACAAGGTTGATATTACTCAAAGCAAATCTACATTTCAGAGAGTTAAACAATGTTAAATCATATTAGCTGTATCTGCATTCTGACATTTTGAGGTAAGAACAAATGATCCATAGTCAGCCCAAATGTGGATAAATGTACCATTCTTCAGCCAAAACTGGCCCAAATCTATACAGCCAAAACTTAACCAAATCTGGCAGCCTTTACTGGGCCACTGCGTTCCTACATCATCTGGCTAACTGGGACGGTATCTGTCTTTGTCTATTGTCTATGTTTGATATGAGGGTAATTTGTTATTGTACAACTTGGGAAATTCAGAGATACAACCAGACTTACTACTTACTTACTACTTACTTCAAGCAGTCGTCAGCATTCTGACTTTTGGCCGCTTCCCACAATGCACAGAGTGGACACATAACTTATATGACAGAAAAAGCCATTAAATTTAAAATAATTTAAACAATGATATTACCACATACTTGTAAGCCATGGGTTGCATATGATAGACTCATGAACAGCAATGTCAACAGACTCCAATCATGATTTAAACCTTAAATTTAGATGGAGCAATTTTTTTGACAGTTTGTCTATGGACTGACAAATCTCAAAACTTGATTTGATTACTTTGTAACCACTTCCAGCTTACAATCCACAACTACAATTATTGACTTTTTCTGAGATGTTTTTATAGTTCTTGATGTCAAGGGCTCAAATACATATTCCAACCTACACTATAAATTATTCATATGATTAATTCAATATGGACATGAAAAATGCAATTATGTGTAGTATGTGACAAACTATTGATATGCTTGTTCATTACAGTAACTTCATTAAAAATCTGATCATAATAATAATAATAATTAGATAATATACTGTACATGTCAAAATTTTGTCTTAAAACAAAATTTTGACATGTACAGTATATTATCTAATTATTATTACATATACTGTAATTATCATTTTAATTATGTAGTTGATCTAATTGGAGCTAATTTTAACTATTTTTGATACAACTATGTGGTACACACTAGCAGTCACAACAGCACTCTCAAAAACAAAATATGTTTGGATATACAATACAAACTTTTATCAAAACCTAATTGACAATTAAGTATTTTTTCATCTGTGAACATAACAGATGCCTTCAAAACCTGGCTAGAATTAGTATGTTATGTTGTTATGTATGTTATGTTATGTTCAGTCTTGGGCACAGATATTAATTATCATACAGTTATTTAGTAAAGCAAATTTTAAAATTCTATTATATAGCAGTGATACAGATTTTGGACAGGTATAATTATAATGTGGATTGTGAATGAAGAAAGTTTCATGTGTAAAAATGTGTCAAATTAAGTCAAGAAAGTTCAGTTTCATCCTTTTTAGTCTCCATTTGAGTGTGACACAATTCTCATCCTGTACCAACAATGCTCTATTTTCTGAAACTTATTAAGCACTTTCTTCTCTGCATATTTACATAAGTCCACTGGTTTGCTTTTCTTATTCTGTTACTCCTTCATTTAAAAGTGATTAGCGTACAAGGTGGCAAGGTCGAATTATAATTGGACGAAATAAACAACTCCTGCCTGCAGAGAGTTCCAGTCTGCTGCTGGCCGCTCAACATCAAGCAGCATTGTCAAGAAGGGAACTTGATGGGTTTGTCATCGCCATCTGACCTGAATAATTTATGGACCATGAAGTGAGGAGCACACCTCTGTGTTGCCAGGTTGAAGGCTCAGCGATTGGGCTCACACTTGCCAGGTTGGGTGGACAGGGTGGTGGTGGTGATGCACCTACACTGACAGTGTAAGATGGATTTCTCTGTGCATATTTAACACTACTAAATTCAGCAACGTTCCAAGCTGTGTTTAGATAAACTACTTTTATACTTTACCAGGAACTCTGGGAAGAGGAAACAAATGAGCTGCTATTTCTGCTGATTAGTTCTAGTCAACACTAATGTAGATACATTCTGGGCTTCAATCTAGGTTGAGTTTTCTGTGACCCTATGACCAGGGGCATATTTAGTCTTTTAAGGGCATCAGGAAAATGACAAGGGGCTCAGACAATGTCTAACTGAAAATGTTCTTTGTGTTAAGGGATTTTGGGGGGGATTTGAATTTGTGTCCATTTAGGAACTGAAACAAAAGACAAAAGCAGAAATAGAATGTTGTACAAAAACAGTAGGTTAATTTGTCTTTCTTGTTTTTTTTAAAGCAGGAGAGGAAAAATGAAAAACAGCAATGATTTTGTTCTCTTAAACACTTGTTATACAACATTTTTATGAGCACTTACTGTTGCCATATGAGGTACTGTTACATAGACATCAGATTGCACAGGCACAGGTAGCAATTCATTTAATTCAGTCTTTAAAACAGGTGAAAGAAAGGTGAAGTGCTCCACAGTATTTAATGGCTGTATATTTTTGTTCTGTTTCCAGACCCAGTCACAACTTCTGATGACCACATCAAGGTGATTAAGTCTTCTTTGACACGCACTCTGCCTCATATTCTCATACTGCCAAAAGAAATATCACACAAATTAACCTATATCAAAATAGAGTTGTATAGGAAAAACTGTTTTTCTTCACAGAAACACCTCATATTTTTTCCCACTTTGCAGCACCAATATTATTCCATCAATATTGTGATAAATTTTCTATTTTGAATCTAATCACTTATATACATTTAATATAGTTTCATTTAAAATGCATTTGCATTTCCACTGCAGGTGAGTGCCAACATGGCCTTAAACACATATCAACATATAAAACGCATAAAACATAGTTTTTAAATGTATTGACCCTCAAAGCACAAAAAGCTAAGCAATTGTATATCCAGGAAAGACAGCGGGTGTTGTGTTGCAGTAAAAGCAATATGGAGGAGACGTGAGGCAGAGCAGAGCTGCTTCAGCCCGATGGTTTAAGTGTGAAAATATGAGGATTGTCAAAGTGAAAAATGTGATGATCACGCCAGATGGTGAATTTTCCGTGTCACTTCAAAGAGACGGGGATGACGCTTTGTAGGCATTCTGCCGACTGCTTTTGTTTTCATGTGCAGGTCAGAGAGGGTCAGCGTTGCTCTGTCTGAGCCTCTTCATTAGACGCCTGCTTCATTCGTTATAAACGGTTGGTTTATTTGTGTCTAGGTGCTGTGCATGTATTGTACTGCTGGCGGAGCTGCGTTTTGCTTTGCGTCAACACTTTGCTGGGGGAACAAAATGGTGCAATTTATTTGAAAAAGTCCAAGGACTTTTCTCACTAGTTGGTACGACATCTGGTGTGGTAAACAAACTGAGAACATGTTTACTTTTTTTGGATTGAACAACTGACAGTTTGCTGATCGTTAACTAACAGTAAAATATGGCTGTGTGGGCATTTATCTCCACCTCAGCACCTCAGCAATGTCACACACACATTTCCTGAGAAAGGCCTGATGCTGATGTCCACCATTACCAATCATCTGCTGGTTAGTTTGAGATTCCTGCTTTTGGATCTGCCTCCTCCAATTTATATGTGAAAAGGAGAAGAGTTTCTGTTGTTCTTTTCAGTATGGTAAATATAGAAAAAAGAATCATCAAAGATCATAAAAGTGAAAAGACAGGGCGTGAAAATGCCCTCCTTGCATTATACCAGTGACCAACCAGTGAGACAGAGGAGAACAGAGAGCCTGTAAGGTACCACACAAACTACAAGTGAACAAGCTCTTCCTCCTTTTAATGCATTATTTATGGAAAACAGGGACAGTGAGGAGAAGGTGGTGTGGACAGAGGAGTGTATGGCTGGCGGTTGAGTTGTGTGCACTGCTGTCTATGGTGTCCTTTGTGTATTATTCATGACTGCTGCTGGATCCCTGTTTGCTGAACATACTGTATCTCTGTATACAACTGTGTTCTGCTGGTCAGTGACAAGACAGACACCAGTTCAGGTTTTCTAACTGATTGCATTGATCAGTGCAAATATCAAACACCA
Organism: Ctenopoma multispine; assembly: GCA_034779795.1. Taxonomy (NCBI): domain Eukaryota; kingdom Metazoa; phylum Chordata; class Actinopteri; order Anabantiformes; family Anabantidae; genus Ctenopoma; species Ctenopoma multispine. The sequence goes on along the minus strand of JAUYWH010000007.1, from coordinate 1,947,802 downwards.
TCATACTCATCATACCAGAGATGGACAATGTGCTGACTGGACAATATTTGAATGGGGGTAAACTCTTTTTCCAACTTACAGTAAAACTGCAAAATGCAATGTTGTCATAACATTGATGAATTTAGGTTGTTAGCAAACACCTGCCCAATTTGAGTAATTTTTATTATTTTGTTTTAGTTATATTCTCTGTTAACTCCTGAGGGAAATATTAATCTCTTTACCTATTAAATATTCCACTATATTCACCAGCCAGTCACTAACTTGGTCTATTTGCTGAGCCGGTAGTGTACACTGAGCTTTTTACACTCAAAATGATGACTGTTAACACAGATAGAATATTTAAACTGAAAGTTGGACAGCTTATATCTTATATCAGGGAACAATAGGTGAAGAATTATCTTCTAATATGATATGGTGATGTTTGTTTTGTATCTGTACCTGGCTTCTTCTAGTTACAGCATCCAGTTGTGTCAGCCAGCCTCTTTCCCAGCTTCCTACAGACTGCTTTTACAACCTGCCCAAGTATGCACCAGGATTTTTGTCTAGGCTTTTGAAAGACAAAACAAAAATCATTGATCATAAAAAATAAAAGTGAAATTAAAACGAAAGTCCATGAGATAAATTGAAACTAATGAAACCATTGGCAGAACTAACTAAAACTAAATAGAAATTAAGATTGAACCCAAACATGTTATGAAAATAAAAACAGCAGTCTGAAAATGTAAAACTATTATAATTATATTAAATGTACTGTACATATGTTTATGTACTTTGATAGTTGGTAGAAATCAGACCAAAACTAGAACACAAATTAGACTCCCACTCTACAGGTACAATGTATGAAGTATGTGAAAATACCTTATATGTAAATGGAGATGTAAATATTCACAAACAGACGTTAAAACTATTATTATTAATATATTAACTATATTATTGTATAAGATAAGATTATCTTTTCTAAGAAAACAAAGACAATTTTTAGGTACAAAAGAGGAAAAAAAGCTTCCCTAGAATAAATATAAAATATATACAAAAAAACAAATACAAAAAAATAACTTCAATTACTGTACTTTTAGTTTGTTTTTCACTTTAACTAAGTTTTTCAGGGACCAAAATTTTTGGTGAATTGATATTTAATTTGAAGGCTATAAGAGACTTTTGGACAGTGACGGCCCATTAATAGAGGGCGCCGGGGCGCCACCCCACCAGTCTCACATGAAGAAGATAGGAATCACATAAAATAATTTTAGAAAAACAATAAAACTTAAATAAATGATCTATAAATTATACAGACTGTGAGTACTGTGTATAATCTGCATTCAAGAGTAGTTTAAAAAATGTTCTCTCACTTATTTAACGTGACATAACGGTCGTGTGACGTATTTCCTGTTCCTGTGGGGCAAAAAAATCTTTACCATAGACCTACGCTATAACTGGTGCATGTGCAAAATTTTGCGCACAAGACCGACGTTACAGCTCCAGACCAGGAAATTCAACTGGAAACTCACCGTGACAGAGGAGAAATTACACACTTTACTTTCTCCAGAAACTGGTCTGAGAAGAAGTCCTGGCTAACTGTCTGTCCTGAGACTGGAGCTTTGGTTTGTTTACCTGCCTTCTCTGTCAGCTGTCAGGAAGTTAGGAGTTACACAAATTTAATACATTTTCCTGATAAAATGAGGAAACATATACAGACTAGCAGCTACATGAAAAATGCTAACTGCTATGTGTCTTACAATGATTAGTGCAACTGCTGTCAGAAACCAGTTATACAATTTATCCATTCATCCATCCATTATCAACCGCTTATCCGAGGTCGGGTTGAATCAGGTCTGAATCAAAGGTTAAATTTAGCGGTTCATATGTTAACTCTGTCGGCGCCTCAGGTAAGATGGTAAAGGAACGTTTTACTGTCCCTCTCAGATGTGAAGACGCCACAAATTCATTCAAACATGCCTTTTTGTTATCTGACTGTTGTCCGGTGAATTTACTCGGACGTGATTTGATGATTCGTTTGGGCATCGGCCTGGTCTCAACATCCGAAGGGGTTAAAACAGTAAAGATTGAAAATTCCCAAACAGGCGCCTTTGTAAAATATGACCCTGAACACTTGTTGTATGCATACCAGTGGAAATTGTCGGGGGGAGAATTGAGTGAGCTCCTTTTGGCGCAAGCGAAAAATTGCACTTCTTCTACACACACAGAATACAGGTCACATGACACATGACACATATCTCCGGGCCCGGACAATGATTTTGAAAAACAATGGTACCAAAACACCTCTAAAAATGAGCGGCTCACAGTTACACACATGTTTTGGACAGAACATCGATGTGTTGCAGAGGTTCAGCTAACCCCAACACAACAGCAAATGTTTTTGGTACACAACTCCTCCCCTCACATTCCACTCTCCAAGGGAGTGGGAAACAAGTGGGAGGATTTGGGCGAGTTTACAAGGATGTGCAATGAAATTTCTGATTGGGAAAACAAATGATGCATCTGTGTTTTTCAATTCTCAAACAAACATGTATAGGAAAATTTACTCTGCCACCTTGCACGCCCAAAGATCTGTTCAGCTGATACCACAATCTATGACGTCACAACATTTTTTGTCAGAATCTGATGCTGCAGCAATCCCTGCCCTACAGGAGGTCCCTAAGACATTGTGGGCACAGGGAAAACATGATGTTGGCCTCATAAAAAATGCAGAACCAGTGGTGATCACCCCCAAATCTGACTACCAGCCTTGCCAACATCAATACTCTTTAAAGCAAGAGGCCGTAGATGGTATTACACCTGTTTTTGAAGCGCTCAAAGAGGCAGGAGTAATTGTTCCATGTGAGAACTCACCTGTCAGAACACCTATATTTCCTGTGAAAAAGGCTAATAAGAATGAATGGCGTTTTGTTCAAGATTTAAAAGCAGTAAATGCTGCCATTCAACCTACAGCTCCCTGTGTGCCAAACCCTTACACAATCTTGTCACAGGTTCCACCTGATGCATGCTGGTTTTCACTTGTTGATCTTGCTAATGCTTTTTTCAGCGTTCCAGTACACCCAGATAGCCAATTCTGGTTTGCTTTTCGCTTTAAAGTGAAAGGTTACACTTTCACCAGAGTCTGCCAGGGCCTGTCAGAGTCTCCAACTATCTTTAATGAAGCATTGAGAAGGAGCCTAGAGCCACTGCAATTGACCAAGGGAACCGCCTTATTACAGTATGTAGATGACCTTATGATCTGTAGTCCAACCCTAGATCAGTGTGAGAAAGACACAATCACCTGGCTAGTGAGGGACACAAAGCCAGCCTGTCAAAACTTCAGTTTGTTCAGCAAAAGGTGACGTTTCTGGGTCATGTGATCACAACTGAGGGCAAATCCCTCTCACCCGAACGTGTCAGAGCTATCCAAACTATTCCCAAGCCTGTCACCAAAAAGCAAGTTCTCTCATTTTTAGGAATGTGCTCATATTGCAGAACTTTCATCCCAAACTACGCTGAACTTGAATCACCGCTGAGTGCTATCGTGCACGGCAAAGAACAGCAAACACACGGCAAGGTCACATGGACCCCAGAGGCCGAGCAGGCCTTTAGGGATTTGAAAATGACACTACAAACAGCACCTACTGTCGGGTTACCGGACCCGACCAGACCCTTCACACAAACAGTTGATGAATGAAACGGTTTCATGACCTCAGTTCTATTGCAGGAACATGGAGACAAACTAAGACCAGTGGGTTATTTTTCAGGAAAGCTGGATCCAGTGGCTGCAGGACTGCCCAGATGTCTGCGGGCAGTGGCTGCTGCAGAAAAGGCAGTCCTGGCGTCAAGGCACATTGTCTGCTATTCTGACTTAACCCTTCTTGTTCCCCATACAGTTTCTCTCATATTGCTTGAACAGAAAATATCACATCTCTCCACAGCTAGGTGGCTAAGATACAACACTGTGCTGCTGGACATGCCAAACATAATGATTAAGCGCTGTAACATCCTCAACCCTGCCACCCTTCTCCCTGTAGAGGGAGAAGGGGAAGATCATAACTGTGTTGCAATCTTGAATGAAGTCTGCACTCCTAGGGTTGACCTTTCTGATGTCCCACTCACTAACTCTGACTTTGTACTGTTTGTAGATGGATCAGCGTCTCATGATCCAGCCACCGGGAAAGATCATGTGAGCCATGCAGTGGTCTCTGAGCACGAGGTGCTCCAATCTGGCCCTTTACCAGCTAACTTTTCCACACAAGCTGCTGAGCTGATAGCCCTGACTGAGGCTTGCAAGCTAGCTAAAAACAAAACGGTAACAATCTGGACAGACAGCAGATACTGCTGGGGAGTCGTTCATGATTTTGGTGCCCTGTGGAAGCACAGGAAGTTTCTTAAATCTGACGGAAAGCCTATCTCACACTCTGATAAGGTGGCTGCTTTGCTTGACGCTATCCTTCTCCCCAAGGCTATTGCTGTGTGTAAATGTCAGGCTCACACTAACAACACAGATTCTGTTTCTACAGGGAATGCCAAGGCAGATGCAGCCGCTAAGGAGGCGGCCACACAAACAATAACACACACTCACTTGCAGGCTAACATTGATGTTCCAAGCTCAATAACTGCAATGCAAAATTTTTCCACAGCAGAGGAGAGACAACTCTGGAAGAGAAATGGATGCACGTTCAAAGATGAGATATGGATGGGCCCGGAAAATAAGCCTTGCCTCCCAAAACACTTTTTCCCCCATTTTACAAAGTTGAGACACGGCCTAGACCATGTGAGCAAGGGAGGCATGCTTGATTTGATGCACCAGCACTGGTTTACAAAAGGGTTTGCAGCATATGCTCAGAAATACTGCCAGGCATGCCTTGTTTGTGTAACACACAGCAAGGGAAGGACAACACCGATTCCACAGGCAGCACACCCACCACCACAAAAACCTTTTGACCATGTGATGATTGATTTTATTGAACTAACACCCAGTGAAGGTAAAAAGTTTTGCATTGTGATGACTGATTTATTTTCAAAGTGGGTTGAATGCTTTCCTACATCCAAACAGGACAGTGCGGCAGTGGCAAAGGCCCTTCTAACACAGGTCATTCCTTTTCATGGGTTGCCAGCAAAGATCTCATCTGACAACGGTGCCCCTTTTGTCAGCGAAGCAATCAAACAGCTGGCACGATTTTTGGGTATTGATCTCAAATACCACACACCGTACCACCCAGCTAGTGGGGGTGCAGTTGAAAGAGAAAATGGCACCCTCAAGAACAAATTGGCTAAGTGCTGCGAGGAAACAGGTCTCCAGTGGACAAAGGTTCTCCCTATTGTCCTGATGTACATGAGAATGAGGAGGAGGGCACGAGCAAATCTCAACCCTTTTGAAATACTGTATGGGAGACCTCCTCAGCTGGGAGTCGGTCCAGTCGACCAGACGCTCCCTGACGCCCACTATTGTGAAAATGACATGTTGCAATATTGCCAGACTTTGTCTTCTGCTTTGTCTCAAATATACCAGCAGGTTCGAGAAGCACTCCCTGTTCCAGCAGGAGGACCCTTGCATAACCTTCAGGCCGGAGACTACGTGGTCGTGAAGGACCTGCGACGGAAGCATTGGAAATCGAAGTGGTCGAACGGTCCCTTCCAGGTGCTCCTCACGAGCCACACCGTGGTGAAGATCGCAGAGAGAGCTACGCTCCAGCAGTTGATCAACTTTAGGGCAGCAGTCAGTAAGGTGGGATACCCTTTTCTGCTTGTGTGCAACTCACACCATGGAGGAGAAGACAAGCCCATGGAGCCCACTCAGATCACTGGGTCCATGCGGCCGGAAGACAATCGGATGTGTCATCGCACTGACAACTGTGATGATATTGATTCCTTTGCTGTTACATGAGAAACCAACAGACCGAGAAACCACTGTGACCTCGGTACCTACAGCCACAGCCGCTCCCCCACGACCCAGAAATCGACGCGCGGCAGACTGGTGGTACAATCCAAAGAACTACGAGGCCCCAGCAGAGTGGCAGAGAAACCGCTGGTACCACTGGGTCTTGTCAAATGTGCGCGACACACGACCAAACACCTCATGCTTGGCCTGCTTTCCTGTGCCTTTGAGTCAGGAAGAAGTTATGCCGGTGACAGCTACACCTGCGTCCGAGAGTCTGACGAGGTGCCTGCTGATAGTATCTAAAACCCTCACTGACAGACACATGGCATTGGACACATCCAATGCCACTCACTGCAATCAGCAAATCACTGATATAGGCAAGGTAGCAAACCCCAGCCAGTATGAAGTAGAGGAATGCAAGAAGCTCCTCTGATCCTGCCGGACAATTCTACAGGAAGAGATCTCAGAGCCAAGGCGGACAAAATATCCTACAACACAACTGACCCCCCCTTCTGCGTGTGCAGGGGCTCGAGTCAGGCATGCACTGAGGGGACTGCAGCCTCGGGAGCAACATATTCTCAATCTGGACAGTTCACAGGACAATCCTCATGTAGAAAACATGAGGCCGTGGAGCCCTGCTCTAACGGCACACACACATGCATGACTGTCGATCTGACCTTGCCACATGATCTAAACAATCTACCAGTTACAAACTGCACCCCAGGCCTGGGGAGTGATACAGGGATATTCGTGGGTATGTGGAGACCAGTACTATTCGTTCTTACCCCCCACATACACTGGATGCTGTTATCTTGCAAAGATCACAACGCCACTGACACTCATTCCTGTGCAACAGCTGATCGACTCTACTAATTATCCAAAATGGACACTTCGCACCCACGCCAAAAGAGCAATGGCAGAATTTAGCAGCAGGGAATTCTATCACTACAGGATTTCTTTGGGTGAGAATCCAAAAATATTATGTTTAATCCTTAATCCTTATGTTTAAAGGTTAACTTTAGAATGGTAGAAACATGTAAGACGAGGGGAATACGGTTTTCACCTTAGGCCTAGATGCAGCCTCTCTGTTTCACCTATGTTCAGCATGACTTATACCAATGGTCATGAGGACCTGTGTTTATGCATATTGTGACTAAAATTTATCTTATTATTTCATACCACTGGGCCCTGGCTCGATAGGTGGCTCCGAGTCTGATTCTGGTGGCGCCAAGGATGAGTCCAGGGCCATTGCTTACGTTAATCGGAACCTATATATATGTGTACCTCACGTATTGTTTTTGCCCTTTCCACTCTACAGACTGCATGACACTCTGTATGACTGAGAGCCTTTCTTTGCAAAGAAATAAATTTCATGAAGCTTTATTTGAGTT
>JAUYWH010000007.1:1892263-1912839 GCA_034779795.1 Ctenopoma multispine | reverse complement strand
TGTGTGTGTGTGTGTGTGTGTGTGTGTGTGTGTGTGTGTGTGTGTGTGTGTGTGTGTGTGTGTGTGTGTGTGCAGCGTAAGCTCGACACATCAGAAGTTGAGACTGGTCACCATGGAAACCCCCTACCCAGGAACAATTTCCCATTTGGCAGACGGCTGGGTGGGGTGATCCTGCAGTGAGGATGCTGATAGAGGAATAAAAGAGTATCCTTTCTGAGTGAAGTATCAGTCACCTGCCCAGTGGGCTGGAAACCCCCTGTTACAGCATGAAATGGCTCTTCCACTATACACTACTCATTCACTGAACATGATAGTTTTTTTGTATAAAGTGACTTGGTTAAAAAAAAAATATCCAGACACCTTCAGTAACATCTGGAGTGGTCCATAAGATACACTAATTAAAAGTTTGCTAATTGTCAATAGAAAACTTTATTAATTCAATCACACAATAGGCACATTCCACACCAATGTTATTACAATATAATATTATATGCATTACATGATGCTTTTTAGACATTTATCTTTATATAATACATATATAATATAGTATAACTGAAGATTTTTGTAGGAAGGTTTGAATTGCAGTTGATTGGTCAATACAACATGAAACAATATGAGGCTACTTTTAGCTACAGTTGGTTTTTTGCATAAATTGTTTATGAAATGTGATCTCACTAAAGTCTGGATAATGCCATCCTGACACTATCCTGTAACATTTTTTTTATCTTTCCTCAACGCAGTCCCAAATCATCATGCTTACTCCACCATACTTCAGCATAATTCTGGTGGTTTTGGTATGAATAAGATGAGCTAGAAATTATCTTAAGCTAAATATCCTGTGTGAGGGTCACTATAAGCTTTTTCTATCTGAGCATATGCAGGACCTCTAAAAGGGGAAGTATCTGACAGAGTGGAGCAGATGCATGAAAGCAAAGATCACACATAGAGATGTATCACTGTTTCAAAATAAATCTATTTAAAGTCAGCTGAAACTAACACAAATTAGACTCAGGTCTATAAATAAGCTCTTTTCCACCATTATATCATCTCTCTCACTTACGTCCATGCTAGAAATCAGTCTGCCTGTACTTTTTCAGTCATGAATATTGGCTTGTTGTATTAAACTATGTGAGCCTCTCTTCACGGTACGATTCTATGGATCCAGCTCAACACAAACACATACACACAGAAGTTGGTCCAAAGCACGACTTTAATAAAATCACCAAAAAAGCAGAAATCAACGAATGTTCTTGTCAACACAACCAAAGCTACAGTGGTACAGACTGTAGGAATTTGGCCAAATGTTAGCACAATTTCAGATTCCAGCCTGACTGATATTAAAAGTAAAACTGAATTACAGCCTGATCAATTGTAGTTTGAAGTTCAATTGCAGCAGGATGCCAACTCCTGATTTAGCACCTCAACTACTAGTGATCCTGCCTCTGGATGATCAGTTGGACAACTGGTTTGGTATATCTGTATCTTCCAGCCATCTGTGGCTCCATATTCCTTTTCCTCATCTTGTTTTTTAACAGGAATGGTGAATGTTTATATGTCTTTTATATTTTATATTGAACTATACTTTACCAAAAAAAAGTATTAAGTATTATAAGTAGTCATAGTTAAGAGTTAGCAAGTGATTTGTTTAATATCTTTACTATTACTCATAAGACTATGGTCTTCTCTCTGCCTGGCCCCACTTTGTAACTAGGCTATAATGTGGCATTGCCAGTGACTGAGGTTAAAAATATCTGACTCAATCTGGGTCATAACAGTCGTTTTATGGACAAATCCAGAACTGCTTGGGTTACACCACCAGTGTGCATCTTCAAAAGTCCAAATCCCTTACTGCTGTCACAAACACATACATCTTTGACCTGCTTGGCTCAAAATTACAGGCTCATCATAGCTCAACATTAATGTTGTGGGTCATCTGTGTACATCACACATCACTACAGCATAGCTCCCACTGAAATACTGTGGATCTCTTAGCATCAGTGGGAGTGTTTGCTTGAGGGGTACTTAACATTCTGATGCCAAGTCAAGCATTCCACTGAGTGACTTGAGAAGGACTTAATTATGACAAACAGTGTCATTCAAACAACGTAGCCTCTTATGCTCATGTGTCAGTTTCTCTCTGTCTCCTTTCTTTCCTGCCTCTTACTCTCCTCAACTTTTTGCTATTGATTGTGACAAGAGCAGAGAACTAAATGATCAGATCTAACTCTCTTGGTGTTTTTCACATTCATACCCTTGCTATCTGTTTTTCCCATGTGTCCGGTCACACTCCTGTCAAAGCTGTAAAGTGAGGCAAAAATGCTATAGCAATAATATTTTAAATGAATAAGACGTTTTGGGGCAGGGTTTGCGGAGAGCAGAATTTTGTGTGACTTCTATTACATGCTCTTATTTTGACACAAGGCTGCTTTACTAGTAGTCAAAAATCACTACTGCATGCATGAGGTAACTGATACTGTAAGTATGTGCAGGGTTCAGATTTAATGTAGAGCCATGCTCAGTTGTGTTGAATAAAGATGGAGAAGAGCAGGCATGTCATCTCTGGGGTACTTTCATATGTGTGGATTTAGGCTAAATGTGGTCAGTGATGTGGTGGTGTTTCATAGCAGGTAAAGGTTAATCCTGGCCTTTGTTCCAGAACCTTTCTGCAAATTCCACCATAGCTTTCTGATACTCACTGAGTCTTGTTCATATGCTGGACAGCGATGCTTTCGATTCTGAGGAGGTTGCTGGCTATATCACTGTTTTGAGGCTTTCCTTTGAAGCAATCTCTATGCTTGTGTTACAAGCTGTTGTTAGAAGGCAAAGAAATGTTGCTCAGTGTTGTTTTTTTCTTAGTACAGCAGTGATTTCTTTGGCTTTTCCATGTTTGGCTCCCAAAGGCAGCTCACCAGTCTTCACATTGCGTTTTCCTTCAACAACAAATGCATTCTTCACTAAATAAAACCAAGCATTGTCATTTAGAACTATTGAATGAATTTCACAGACACATGAAACACTCATATTGAAACATATATATTGTACTGCTAAATGACATCAGTGTGCATGCATGCATACGTTTGTGGGTGTGTGCTAGAGATAATTCACTACCCCCAGTCAGCTGCTCGGTGTACAAAGTGCTCGGTGTGGTGTGGTGGTATTTCATTGTGAATATTAATGAACCATGGGAAAGTTTTGCAGGAGCACTCATAAAGGCAGCACAGAGGTCCTTTCTTTTTTGCATGAATGCAACATGAACCAACATAGGTAGTTTTGTAAGAAGCTCTGGTGCTAGTTATCAAAATGACTGGTTGTGAAGTGAAAGATAACGCATACTTACTGATGCTTTGTTGATAAAAAGTTGTTGTTAGCAGATTTGAGATGGAATTAATAAGACCATAACACTAATGAGACCAGATAACAAAAATTTGCACAATTTAGTTTACTGTCTTATCCAGACTTGTGAATTGACAAGCTTGGAGATTCTGCAAAAACTGGCTTCTTGGTAAGTGGTACCTAAAAAGAAATAACTTCTAGTGCCTCCTCACGAAGTACATACTGAGCCAACGTCAGCAATTTGTTATTGCTGTTGTGCTCTTTCACACTCACACACTTCTCACTGGTACCATTATGAAGGCAGATGCCATCATCCATTACATACTGCCATTTTACCTCCAGCTACACAGACAGCATCGGGTTAGAGAGGGTGGGCTTCTACCTCTCATTAACGACTCAGGAGTTAAGGCAGTAATCCCAGCCTTATCAATCAAGCCTAATTGGTCCAAGCCTGCAAAAGATGCTGTGTTAGCGCATTGTTGATTCCCTGAGTGAAAGGTGGAGAGTGTAGTAAAATATAAACTGTTCAGGCCTGACCAATCGCCACCTCCAGGTCGAGAATAAAAACACAGCTCCTTGAGGTCTTTACCATCAGTGCCCCAATGCTCTTTGCCACCAAGTTTTAATTAAACATCATAAAAGTTACCTCTTTGTGTCTGGTCTTCTCTGGGTCCTTATCCACTTCTTTACAGAAACTACTACCACTACTACTGTTTTGTCTAAAGATAAATCAAAATACAGACTGTATCTTGATTTATCTTTATTGATGGGTCATAGGATAGCCAGATAGTTATCAGGAGTGGCTATGGATCATTAGGAAGACTCAAAGTGGTTGGATGCCGATCTCCTCCTGGCCACATACCATTGGACAAGGTTTCAAATCACCAGCATGCAGGACCTTGACTGATGGTTGTTCTCAACCGCAATTTAAAACGATTACGATCTGAGTGAATGAGTGCAAAAAGAACTTAACTGGGACGTCCCTATATTTAACTCCATGTTTGATGACAAAGACAGTTATGTTTGTAAGCCTCATGTCTCATCTCTCTGTACCTCTCTCTTGCTCTCATATACACACTGTCATTTTCACCCTTCAGCGAGCATGGGGCGTGCAAACACTGACACAACGCAAAGCGAGGAGTGAAGTGACAAATGGAGCCAATGTTCACATTCACGCATCGGCACACTGCGCTGGAGCAGAATTACAAAAACGGAGAAAATGCAAATGTGACAACTCACAAATTCCTGTCAGTTGTTCCCCATGAATATTCTACCAAAATGAACTGGTTAAGTGGTTAACTCTAGTCCAAACTGGACTCCCTCATCCTCATCTAGAAGGCGGTAAGCAGCAGTTTGAAAAACCTCAAAACACATGGAGCTGTCCTTTTATTTACCTGTGCTTCAAATGTGCTCAAATGTCAACATGTTTGGTGGGTTTGCTTGACCACACACACATACACACACACACACAAAGGGTGAAACAAGACACCCAGTATCCTCCCACTTCTCTCCCTCTCTTATTTTCCCACATGCATTATGGGATCCCAAGACAGGAAAAGAAAGACAGAAATGTGATTAATTGAAAATAAATATATAATACAATATTGCAAAATACTGCGATGGACTGGTGATCTGTCCGGGCTGTACCCCGCCTCTCGCCCGAAGACAGCTGGGATAGGCTCCAGCACCCCCCACGACCCAAATTCGGATTAAGCGGTAGATAATGGATGGATGGAATATTGCAAAATAAGAATAAAGAAATATGGAATTGCAACATTCATTTAAATTTTCTGGGAATATTGCATGATGGTGCAGGTAATCTTAATTATTATTGACCTAATTATAATTTTTTATGAAACATAAGGTTACTTCACACCTACATGCTTTAGTCCATTTGAATCGAACTCATGTTCGTTTCCCCCCTTGATGCAGTTTGTTTGCTCTGGAGTGAAAACAGTAATCACAGTTGGGTGCGTACCAAAACAACTGCACTCGCAAAAACATATGGTCTCAGTCCGAATCATCTAGCAAACTCTGGTGCAGTACGCCTGGTGAGAAACCTCTCCTATGTCATAGAAATCTACAGTGGTCCACGACACTACTTCCTGTATTTACTTTTGTTGTTCTCACAGAGACACATCTGACCAATAAGCATGATCGCGTGATTAAAAGCAACGCATTTTGGTTCACTGATTTTTTCCTTTGTGAAAGGAAACCGAACCAAGAGGAAAATGATACAAGGTTAAAAACTTACCAACTGATCACCAACCTCAGAATTATTAGATTAGATTAGATTAGATTAGTAATAATAATATTTTCTTCAAATAACACAAAATCCACAGAGCTTTAATAAATCAAACCCTTAGACACAGCCCAGTACAATCACAGTGTGACCTGGGGCCACTGAGAAGCGCCACGGGAATAGTTGGGATGAAGGACCTTGCTGAAGGGCACCACAATGTTAATGAGGAAAGATCAAGCACTGCTTACTTGACCAATCCCAACCACGTTCAAATCTGCTGGTCTTAGGCCATCACTGCCCCATATAATGCCATCACAGCAGAAAGACAAAGAATTTGCAGAACCATGGACCAAAAGAAAAAAAGGGGTGTGGGGGGTGTGGGGAGGTAATAGAATAGAATATTAATAGGGATTTTGTCTTAGGTAAAAACAGAATCTAAACACACTTTTGAGTGCTGCTATGTTCATGTTAAATAACTTTTAATTCTAAATTCTACAGTCATATAATATTATACATTTTAAATTACAATCATAATAATAAATAAACACTATGCTATGAGGCCAGATAAGTCTCAAAATGAATAAACTCACACGGGGTTTTTCACGAATGCACATGCTCTGGTTCGTAGTCATATTTCGGATTCGGAAATGCACGTGATCTGTTTCACAAATATAATTTTGAGGGACACTTGTAATATAAACCCTATGAACCAACAGATCATACGAATCACTACATGTGCATTTACGAATAGCTTCTCATTTGTGAACCTCTCAGCATTTGTGAGAAAAACCTGAGTGGTGATAACAGCCGTGTTCGTTCTCAGCCAATCGTGTGGCTCCTTATATTTTCTCCACACTTTTTAAGCTATTCGCCGAGAGCTGTGCACGGTGGAATATGGAGAGATGGATCAGTCCTGTAAGTAACGCATTTATCTTATCTCCTCGTTGGAAATATTGTTATTATATAATATAATTACTGAATTATGAGTTGAAGCCCGTGTTAGTTTATTCATTTTGAGACTGATCTGGCCTCATACTATACTAACACTTTCGTTCACATCATAGCACATCACCATGAAACATGATGTTCCACTTCCCCCTCAGCCACCACCACAGCATCCAGACCAGCTCCTGGCACCTGACAGTGGGACATGATGAGCTCAGATAACTCTTGTCAAACCTGTCCAGAGGAGAAACATGTTTTTTTTGTATTTGAGTCAGACCTTTTTTTTCCACTTAATCAGTTGTGTGTGTGTGTTATTTTATATCCAGTGCTGATGCTGCTAAATGTGGGGCTTGTTTATGAGGCCAGATCAGTCTCAGAATTAATAAACTCACACGGGGTTTTGCTGTTCACTTCCTGCAGTTGTGTCTCTGCTTTAGAACCACTGTACTAAAGTTTTCCTTTGTTGGAGTCCCCTGTCTTCTGTGTGAGATTCCTGTGTCTGCACATGAGTTTGAAATCTTACGCCGTTTTATGTGCGCGAGGCGTTGACTGTACCTATGCTAAACAGGAACAATTAGAATCCGATTTCAGTTTATAGCTCATGAATATGAGAACGTAGATACGAGCAATTCTGCAGTTTAAGAACATGTCACAAATCTAATTACCTAATTTTCCTGAGAGCTTTTCTTAAGAACAAATGTAAGAAAAAATTATATTGGTGAATGAAGTTATTACTGACAAGCACTCAGCAGGTACCTGTTACTGTAGAGACCTACATCAATGCATACATTGGTGATTTTGATGGTGATTTTACTTGAATCACCTACAATGTTTGTGTAACACAATTTGCCAGTAATAGAGACAGTATCAGCAATTTAATAAACAGCATACTGGTAAATTAAGTTTACAGGTTCTTAAAAAAAACAAGGCAACTAAAATATGTGGCTCAGGAATTCACGTAATATTACCCGCCTACACCTCTCATTCTGTCTGTCTTGTTTCTTCCTCTCTGACAGCGTGTCTGTTACAAGGAGGAGGTCACTGCTCACCTGCCATGAATAACTTGCGTCAACAATAAAAACAAAATTTAATAACAGCGATACTATATCTCTTGAGCCCAACAGGTCGCCTTGCATAGCTCTCTAGTAGCACACAAGTCTCATAAAGTAATGGAGACAATGAGGTTCTTATGTGTGCAGCTTGCAAGGACTTTAAAAATTCACACTTAAAAAAATATTTTGTTTAAAATTTTTAAATTCAACCACAACTGGACATTTATTTGAATCAATCTTGTATCAGAGGTTTGTCCTCATTTTCGCATTCCCTATGTTTTACAGAAACATTTTAGCACAGACAACTTCTGGTTTTACTGTTGTAACTGAGGTTTCTCATTGGTAATTTCACAATAGAAGCCCTGATGAAAGAGATACACAAACACACAGTGACTCAAATGTCAAAATGAAGATCAAAGTTATGCTGAAATACATTTAAAATTAGACTCAGTATGTACTTTTCGTCCTTGTTTTCTTCTAATAGCCTGCCAGGAAATCAAGTGTCAAGTAAGTTAACATTTGAAAAGCGAATGAAAAAATGTCAGTTCTTTAAAAGAAAACTGTATTTTTTATTAAAAAGGACAGATTATCAGTAGATTAGGGGTGTATTACATATCTTGATTTTGCTGAAGGAATGTTAGGAATGGATCGAGGATTTTAAGACTTTTTCTTTGGGACTGTTGCAGCGTAAAATGCCTGAATGTGCTGCAAAATTTCAAAAATTACAATGCATGTTTTTACATGCCATTCCAATAAATTCGAAGGTGGCTGTAAGTGGCTTAGGATGTCAGCCTGCAGACATTCATTTGTCTGTCTTTTTTTATCTTTTCTTCCTTCCTTCCTCTCTGGCAGTGTCACTATGTGTTTATCACTCTGTTCACTCGTGTAAGACACTGCTCAGCTGCTTTTTATTAGCTTTGCATTAGCAGATGCTGGGAGCAGGTAGGTCAGAAAAGAGTCTTGCAAAAAGAGTCTGCAATTGTGTTTAGTATTCACCTTTCTCTCTTAGGCCTTCCCTCTTCAAAGTAATTTCTAGAGCATGAAGCTACTTCAAGGTGTCATTCAGTTAATTTCCAGTGAATTGAAGCCCTGACAACAAACAGAGTGTGTCAGCATATATCAATGCCAGTGTGTGTTACCCAGTCAGCAGGCCGGCTCAGTGAATTAGACTCTGTCGACAAGGTCATTTACTATTGGTCTAAATTGGCTGAATGACATCAGATTACTTACAAGTTTAAAATAGAAATTGTAATGTCTGTTTACCTGATGGGTTGTGAATATGAAATATGCTTTTGCATATTTATTCGTGTTAATCACTTATCCATTACATATAGATATACAAATACAATAATAATTAACCACTGAAAAACTTTATCAATTATGTAGACACTACAGCCTCAAATCAGACATGTAATGCTGACCCAGAACTACTCATTGGCCAGGAGCAAAAGGTCAGCGTGTCAACCTGTCAGAATCTGTGTTAAAGCAAACTGATTCTATGTGCACAGTATGGAAATAAAATAAAACTTTAAGGAACTCCATCTTACTTTTAATGTTTGTTAGAAAAGGTTTTTCCTGTGTGATAAAATTTTCCTTAAGACTGACTAATAAAATCCCACAGTTAAGACATCATGTTACCATTCTAACAGGAACCGCTTTGATTAGTGTGAGCCCTTTCAAAAAAGCATTAAACTGTTGTCCAAGGAGAATCTTTCTTGACCTCATTATCGAAGCGTCTCTATACATGTGATGAACAATGTTAATGTGTGATCAATAGACAGTAATCCACCGCAGTGACCCGGTGACATAGAACTTTGTCCAGAGATGGCTACTGGCCAGTTTCCTTCTATTAAAAGAATAAACCAGTATCAATAACAAATAAAGAAGGAGGTTCAAAAGTGGGGAAGCTAGCGTTTTATTTTATTACATTATTGCTTTGCAAGATTCATATTTTAGTAAAGTATGATGTTTGCCGATATCCATTCACTGACTTATTTTTCCCTTCTTCTTTATTTTGTTATTGACAATGTGATGCTCACATAGTCAGTCAATGTGTAATTCAGGAATTGATCAGAGAGAAAATGTTTCACAAAGAGGTACTTTATTTCATATGTCCAGTTTATGGGAGTACAAATATGCATAATTATAACATTATAACACCAAAATGTATGAGGGAATTTTCCAGGAAAAGATGTGGAAAATATGGAACCTGTAAAATAAACCGTTACTACTTGCATACAGTTTATATATCACCTTGTTAATATAACAAAAACCTAGCATTTCTCTTACTTTCTTATGCAAAAGCAGGTGGTTTTGACAATTTACTGATTCCAGTAACTATAAGAAATATACACAGCACATTTCCACATTGCAGAAAACTTGAAACAACACAGGTCAGTCCACAGATTCCCTCACCTCCAGCTTGTGTTAGGAAGGGATGGGGCCTGGGGTTGCTATATTAACTGACAGTCAAGCAGCCACATTGAGCCTTTTAGGTGGACCTGGGACGAAAAGATGCACAGGCGTATTTCCCCAAGGCCCAGCTTCTCATGGCCTAAGCAAAGGCAATAAATCTTCATGTGTCCTTCTGAAACATGAAAAATCAATTAGATGCTGTATAATTTCAACCCACTCTGCATGTGAAGTGTGAGTGCATCTCAATTCTATTATGAATTGGTGCATGTAGCGCCGTGGTTGCCATTAGAATTTAATAGCTTCTTACGGAGCCTTATATTCTGATTTTAATTAAATAAAATCTTGTTCGATCCTGCAGATGATCAGTGCAACAATTTAAGAAATAGCTTGTGCCTTGAATATAATAAAGGAGACGACGCACTTTCAGACTGTTCAGTATAGATTGTAAGATAGCATACCCCCAGATGGTTCCTGTGACATTTACACAGGCATTTCTCTGACTGTACTCTGAACCAATATCAGGAGATGTTGGGTTTTTTCTCCTTTTCTTTTTCTTAAGATATTTTTATCAGTTAGTAAGAAGTGCTATGTTATCTTTGGTAAAACAAAAAGAAGCTAATGCATCTAAAATTTCAGACTATTGAAGGGATGTTAAGTTACATTTCATCTATATTCTAAGATGTTGTGCATAGGCATAAAAATGCTTTAAGCTACACTGAATGCTAAAATTGGCAAAATATGTGCACAGTGCCTGTGCTAATTTGCTAACATTTGACCTGGTAACCTAATATTGATAAAAATTAAGTTTTATTTATATAGACCCGTTTTACAATTAATTTGCTTAAAGGGCTTTACAGTCAAAGTACAGCCATGATACTCTCTGTCATTAAATTCTTGAATCAGATAATCCATAAACACCCCAGATAATGGGACGCAGGAGAAATATGAAAGGAGGGAGGAGAGATCCCTGCTGTGTGTACAGAATGAATAAACATCTATATTATGAATGACCATCATTTCATTTTGTCCTTATACAAGTATTATCAAATCTCCTCATTAAACTCTTAGGCAAATAAACAGAATTAAAACCTTTTTTTATTATATTATATTAATATATATTTATTATAAATAAAAACCTTGAACACAAAAAGCTTTTTGATCTTACTTAGAGCTGAACTAGAGAATAGCAAAGTGTATGAGATTGCAGTTACACTCAAACACCAAAGCCATTTTTGTTTTTATTTGCTGGTGCGTGATTAAAATACAACTACTGCCTAAATAATGTTGGGTGGATAAGACTGATGTGTCTTTAATGGGCATACAGTGCTGTAGCAGTGCAGTCTGCACAAAAGATTCTGTCATTTTGTTCATTAAATACTGATTCGTTCATCAGACCTCTTCAGCAGACAGTGTGGGTGAGGTCTAGTCAGCTACTTAAAATAAACAGAAGTCTAGGATATGTATATATAAGTCAGTTGAATTTGAAAATCTATCTTAAACCATCAGCGTTAATGATCTATAAATGTAAAACGATGATGTAAGCTGGCCAGCAAGGGTCAGGGGTTGTGTGCCTCTAGTTTGCCATTATTAATCATTTTAAACATCAATAAAATGGAATACACAGCAGAACTGTTGTCATTGACCTGAATTTCTGTGCAACTGGTTTTGTTGAATCTAAAGCTAGTTTAAGCTCATCCCTGTACAGACTATAAAGTGTTACTCACAACTCATGTCTTATATAGCACATTTTATATCCACAGTAATGCTATGCTTACATATACAGCACCATCACATTTTGCAAAGGACATAGAAAGGTTTAAATGAAAGCATATTATCTATTTATCTTTTTTTCCAGGTACCAGAACAATATTCCACAAATATGGGATTGCGTATTGTATTAAAATAGTGTAACATATGTCTGATCACCTGCTTATTCTTCTATAAATGCACATTATGCATAATACAACTTGTAACCACTTGTATGTGCTACATCTCCATGGCCTGGCCCCCACCTTCTGCTCCCTGTTAAGGTGTGAACACGACACCTCTGCCAAGGTGACACCAGCACATTTCCAACTTAAAGAAAGATTAAACTGGAGACATCCGCTTCAGTCATTTAATATCTTCCAAGTCAAAAACAAGAGCCCCAGCTGGCTGACTGCAGAGACTGAGACACAATAAGCCAATTGGCAAATGGCATTACAGCAGCTCCCTTATGCGAACGTCGGTGCTGGGATTTAGTGTGCAATTTTGTTGGATTGCGCTCATTTGTAGGCTTCTAATACAGAATTTGGGATTCAGCATAGTGTTCACTGTGACATACAAGGTCATCACATACATCTCAAACAGAAATTCAACCATTGGTGATCTATGACTCTTGGGAAAATGTCAATATAATTTTACTGCAGAGACATTTCAACTGGGATATTAAATAATCAGTCGTCTGTTGTTTTAACATTTGAGTTGTTGTATGTATGTATCTCCATGCACTCCAAAATGCAATTGACCATGTGATGAATAATTCTCACATTTTTGTGAACACCAATCCAACCAGTCAGTGTTGATTCACCAATTGGTCACTAATTCCATCTGGTGCATGTATGTAGATATTTTTTTTAGATAACAACAGTTTATCAAAAAATTATAGCTCAGCAAAATGCTTTCTGACTTCCCTGCAGACAGGGGGCTTTTGTTACACAAGCAGATCCCATCGCTCACCAGAACTTTGTTTATTCTCCTTGTTCCTTCCCATTTTGTTTTCCAGCCCAGGGGCAAGTCTCTGTACTGAATGAACCATTTCTTCTCTGATATTCTCCAGCATACTTCTGACCTTTCATCCCATCTTGGCATTTTTGCCAGACTGGTTCTCATAGTGCTCTCACATTTCAGTTGATCGCTGAGTTGCAGTGACTGGTTATCCAGCCCTGTCCTTAAATAGATTAAATAGATTTATTAATAACGGCTGACTTTACCTCTTGTACCTTTCTTCCTTTTGTCTTTGTGACCATTAGCTGGAGTAACCGCTATGACGACCCCTCTCTTTCCCTAGCTCTGCTTGCCTGGTTGGCTTGGATTTTTATCTGCTCCCTTTCAGGAAGTAGAGTGGTCAGGTGAGACTGAGATTGAACTTGCTAAAAAGATAAAAAGAGGAAACTGAGTAGTGAGAGAACTAAATTGGTGAGAGAAAGCAAGAGAAAATTAGATGTTGCAACTCACTCACTCAAAACATGTTTGGTTCCAAAGTTCACAGACAATTGTTCAGTAATGCAAAAGCATGGTTGTTTTAGCACTCCTTGAGGCCTTGGCAAACTGATGATTTTGACATGAGTGCATGTTCACGGACCATGAGGGCTCCCTAGCCCATGGCAAGGGCGTAACTTTGGGTCTAACATTGGGGGGGTCAGACTCTCTAGCCTACACACATGCAGCGTCATTCACCGTGTGTCTGTGTGTGCAGATGTGCACACACAAAATGAGTAGAGTAGCCTCTGAACTAGGACTGGGTGATATGGACCAAAAATTAATATCCCAGTATATTTAGGCTCTGTCACAATATACCTTTTATATCCCAGTACAAATGTTTATTGTACAAAGCGTTCAGATTCAATTAAAAGGCAGAACTGAGACATGTTTTTCTTGTTTTCAAATAATGACTTAAGTAAAGAAAGTCACTATGATTATACTGTGTGGCTTTTGACAATATACGTTGTCATGGTAACTCAAAATGCCAACTAACCACAATAAGGGACGTGTCATGATCGAGACGGTCGTTTTGATGTATAATATGTGTGAAGGGATTCCCCAGTCTGTCCATTGCACACACCAGATTCCCGGTGTGTGCAATGCATTGCCTCCTATTCGTTTTCAATGGCAGGCACCAATAAGTCAACTCAAAATAACAAAGAGCCATTTAGCTTTGGAACACCTCACCTGATGACATGGCATTATACAGGGTGGACCTTCAATAGGAAGAGGGCCATGTGACACATCTAACTTATTGGTAATGTCACAAGAAAAACAATGGTGTGCTTGGTTTTAACGTAACTTTATTCTATTGCTCCTATTGAAAAAACAAAAGTTGTATCCAAGATGGCCGACTTCAAAATGGCAACCATGGTCACCACCCATCATGTCTAATGCAGAGTAAAGCAAATAGTTGTTGAAAATGATTACTTGTTGTACAAGGTATTCTAAAATGGCCTGAAGCTCTGGAGGCTGTCAAGAAAGTCACAGCATTTGGACCAATAATTTAAAGGGTTACAGATAATCATCAAGGTATTTGCTTGAGTATTTGATCCTCTTTCAGTCATTCCTCCTCATTGTCTTCTCCCTGCTACTCTAGTTAATGTTCTTACCTTCCCCCATCTCACATGTGTCTGATTTATGTCCTCGCTTACCCATCTTCCTTTTCTGTCAAAAGGGCAAGAGATGTTAAGAAGCTGCACAAAAATGTGATTTACTCCAAAAGAAATAGGAAAGACTTTAAGGAAAGATGAGCATTGTACTGATGTAGAAAGACTTCATTCATACATGCATGAGTAACTCACACAGAATCATACAACGTGACTGATGTATTTAAGAAAAATTATCAATGGCAGAGGTCTCTATCCATCTTCACCATTCTGAAGCTACACTTCAACGTGAACCAAGCATGATACAGCATTAATCCACCAAGCATCAGCTCCCATTCCAAGGCTATTAGCTTGACATGGGATTGTGAGGGTATGGTGGATGGAGAAACTGGGATGTCTGGAGCAGGGAATACGCCCGCACAGGCTTCAGTGAATCTCTTTAAATAACCAGGAGAGTGAGCCCATCCATCACAGTGGGAATCTTATTTCTACCATGTGTCCGATGCAAATGAACAACACTCGCTCTCAGGGGGCTGTAGTTTTGCCAATAGCGCTAGAGAAGCATGGGGAACTGTTGGCTCATCTGTCTTGGCTGTGAGTAAACAAGGCGTTTGTCAGATGAGAGGCTCAATTCACATTTTCATAGGCAAGCTGGGAACACATTCACTATTTGCGATTTATTGGTGTGCTAGAAATATTATTTATGGTTATGAGCCATTACAAATACTTGCATTGAGGGAAACATCAATTTATTCTGATTTCCAGGGCTTTATTTCTAATATTTCCAGACAAAGTCAAGAAGAGTGACCAAGAGTGTTTTTTTATGTAATACTTGGTGTCTGTGTACTTCATTAACAACAATCACTTGTATAGCCCCTTTTTTACTTTTTTACTAATCACAGGAAAATGTGCACTTCGAAATGAATGAATCAGGTTGCTTTGAGACCTAATCTATTAAGTAGTTTGGCACAGTTTGAAAGCTGTGAAAGAAAATGGGCCCCAGACCATGGGTTGTCCTAATTTTACAGTACAATATATGTTTTGAACCTGCCTTTACAACTCAAATGGTTTCAACTATGGTTTCAGAAGGTAAAACTGAAAGCTTGAAAGCAATATCCTTTTTTAGGTAATACCACTCTAATATGTGCTGAATATTAGTGGATCTTCAGTTTTTCTTAAAAAAGGATCCTCTTGACTTTGTAAAACACTCACATAATTAAAAATGATACATTTTCTATTACAGTCCATACACTATATATGTGTGAGTGGATGTAACTTTCTAACATATCCCACTGTATCTGTTGCCATTAATTGCTTCACACATTCTTTTTGATAAGACTTGAGTGTTGCTTCTCTCTATTGTCAGGGGGTGCCTTTTATAGCTCTGAGCTACTAGAATGGAGATTAGCCTTTGCCAGGAATAATCTCTCAATGGAGACCTAATGAAGTAAGAGGGTGAAGTACTTCGTCGCGTGTGTGTTGGTCTGTATGTGTGGCTTATGTTCATATAAGCTACTCTTCTAAACCAAAGATGGATTAGTGTGTGAGTAGCCCCCTGTGGACTGTCTAAAGATCTCCTTCATACGCAATCAAAAGCATTTTTGTGTAATAATAAGCTACAGTTTAACATCACATACTGACAGTGACAATACCAACATGCGGCTGTTATAATGTTTGCCATGTTCTCTGTCCTAGCATGTTAACTATAGATAACATTTGTAAAACCACTAAGCATAAAGGCACCAGAGGCTGGTGGGTTAGTCAATAATTAATTTGGTTAAAAGTCATTAACTTAGCAGGTATACAGTCCTTCAATTTATTTAATTAAAAACTGTAAGGGTTTTCTTTATTCAGACAGGTCTACACTAGGCCACACATACTACAGTCCAGTTGTTAAGAAAGTCAAAGATTTTAGATGTGTAAATATGTTTTTTAAAAACATCTGCTCATATTGTCTGCACAGAGATCTGAATGTTGGCTTTACACATGGTTACAATTCTGCCTAACGTCCAACAACCTTACACAGCAATAAGCAGCAGACATTTTGCTCGTAGCAGCTGAATTTTCACTGAGCTTAATGTTTTAGATCCAAAATACATCATGCTGCAAGATGAGTTTTGAAAGTTGTAAATCTTACCAAATAACTGTAGTTCTTGTATCAGTTTCCACAGCAATTATTTTTTTTGTATTCTAAATAGTAGTTAATGCACTGCTCAGTGTATGCGTGTATACTTTATATTTGTGCCTAGGAATTGACACATAAATCTCCTGAGGATTTGGTAGATTATCTAATTGGATTTTCTTTAGTAAAAGTACTGTTTTGGAAGCACAGAGTGCCATTTGTCAGTGTACAAACTGACACACTCCTGTCTCTCATATGCCCACAAAATATGATACATACCAAAATGCACATTCCCCCTAAGCTGAGGAGCTTTTCTGCAGCATAGCATGCACCCTCTGAAGATCTGATGAGGCACAGGAACACATCATGTCTTATATCATATATCACTGAACGCAGAGTAACATCTGAAGATTTGCCATCCTATCATTAAATATTTTACATGAATGATGTCACTGCAAATCAGAGTCATTTCACTAAGTTTTATTTTTTAAAATACATACCATCACCTGAGAGGAAGACACATCATTTCTAAGTCAAGACTGCTGGTCTTGTCAAATTATCTGAGTGCTTCAGGCACAGTGCCTGCAGTGCCTCCTGAGAAAAACAAGTTTTCAAAACTAAGATAAGTCAAGCCCAGTGACTGAGACTAAACCAGTGGAAGAACTGATAAACATAGCTTAGCCTGGGAGGAGAATTTAGGTCTGTTACCGCTGTGATCTGCTCATGCAAGCAGTTGTTCACATCTCAGATCACACTTATGTAAGAACGAGCAGGGTCAATGAGGCAGAAAGGAGTGTGTGTTTATGTGGTTTTCTGTCTGGCGTACATGCCAGGGATGTGAGGGACTAATGTGCACAGAATATACAGTAAGGCTACATTTAGTATGACTATCTGCCTCACTGCCCATTGTTCACTTATGACTGCCCATTCAGAACAAAGTAAGACATTTTAAAAGAAAAACTGACTCCCAGATCCCCATGCCAAATCCTAAAATAAGCCCTCAACCTGGGGGCTGGCAGTAGGAGAACTCATGACTTATATACTTGGCTACACAGCTGGCCTGCCACAATTTATTATATTGTAAAGCGTGTTATCACTTTAAAAACTAGAAAATATGTTATTTTGTTGTTGTTTTCTATTTTACCACAGGTCATTGCACTAGGACATTACTCTGACATTGGAAATACTGTTTGTGGTTTTCTGACTGTGGCATATACAGTACCAGATCATGTTGTATTGTCATGCTGCCCCATTTTCTCTTATATTTGGATGTAGGACCGCATAAGTGTTGTATAGTTAATGACATTATGTCTCTTGAATTTTCCTATATTGTAGACCCAAACTGGGAGGTGGACCTATAGTGGGAAGGCATCAACTGAATTGAATTGCAGGTGGGATATGCATGCATACGGTGTAAAGACAAAACAAGAAATCATGAATCTGGGTTATTTTTCATCATGTGATCTCCTAATTGGTTGGGATGTCATTCGTTTGTTTTTTATATAAATGTTGCAACCTAAGAATTATAATATTCTATCTGACATTTTTCGCAAAGGTTATTCATACAGAATTTTGTATAAGGGTATTTTTAGGACCCAATCTCGGATGAGCGGTTGATAATGGATGAATGGATGGATGGTATTTTTAGGTTTAACTATTATTATTATTACTACTAGTATTGTTCTTGTAACGTTGAAAAAGAAATGTTTTTACCTCCAAACTCACCTTCTTAATTGCTCTGTCACTTAAGTTAAGAGTGAAAAGACCATAACGTTGCAAACAATATAAATGACAATAGTACAGATACTAAGTTATGTCTATGTGAAAATGTGGGGGGCCCCCAACATACCGCTTTAGTTTTCAAATATTTAAGTAGAATTAAATGTAATTCAAATATCTCTCAGATTATGTTTGCTCTGTAATGTTGAAAGAAACTTCTGTAAACCATTGGGAAGTCTTTCTGATATTAATGCAGAAATAGCTACACCAGAGTATTAACTATGGTTTGCTCTTAACCAGACATTAAGTAGTGTGTCTTACTTAGCTCAACCATTAAAGAAACACTTTTGGACGTGAGAGTCCTGGGTTCATGACCATATACCCAGGCAAGCCTGGCAAGCCAGGCAAGCCTGGGTATATGGTATATATTTTTTTTTCCATTTGATCATTCCTGAGTGACTTCATTTACATTTTAAAACGAGAATTGTTAGACTCTGTAACACATCATGATGTCATGAGTCACTCAGTCACTTTACCTCTACGGTCATCACGTCATGCATAATGCACCTGATGTAGGTATGGATGTGTGCGTGTATATGTGTATGTATATATAGTGTATATATGTATATGTATATTGTGCATGTGTGCATACATGTTCTTGCCTATACTCATAGATATCTACTACTTGGATAGTAAATAGTAGTTGTAGTCGTAGAATAGTGGATATTTATTATTACTTGCACATTGTTTTACAACCCCATATCCATATGAGGCCAGATCAGTATCATAATTAATAAACTCACACAGGGATTTTCACGAATGCACATGCTCTGGTTCATAGTCGTATTTCAAGTTCACGAATGCACATGCTCTGGTTCATAGTCGTATTTCAGATTAGGAAATGCACGTGATCTGTTTCACAAATATAATTTTGAGGGACACTTGTAATATAAACCCTATGAACTACTACATGTGCATTTACGAATAGCTTCTCATTCGTGAACCTCTCAGAATTTGTAAGAGAAACCTTTGTGGTGAATTATGAGACTTTCCTAACATACTGTGTATGTGTAACACACTGGTAACTCTTGTACTCTTTTGCTATCTTTCCTGAGCTGTGGTAACGCACAAAATTCCCCGCTGTGGGATCAATATCAATATCTTATCTTATTATAATAACTTTGTTTAAAAAACAGAGCATTTGTAAGTAAGAGAAGAGAGGCCCACAGGAATCTTCACATCATCAAATCCATCAGTCTTTAAAAAAGTTTGGGCACTTCTGCTCTTTACATAATTATGTTTATTATATAATAAACCAAATTGTTGAAAAAAGTAGAAATAGTGGATCCGATTTGAATCTTTGCTCATGATTTTTGGTATACTGATATCTTAAAAATCTTTGATTTGATTTTCTACACCTGTATGATCATAGAGAAGGGATTATTTGCCTTTATTATTTATTTATTATTATTTATTTATTTATGACCTACGAATAACCTAAACATTAGTCCTAAAACTTAGTTAATTTATGGTTATGAGCCAGAGAGTTAATTGGCCCCCTGTCATTATTCTATGACTTTTTTATTGATGCAAAAGAATAGATTTAGCATATTAACTTTATTAACCAGCATGTACCAGAGTTGATGTGTTGTCCTTGTTAACCGAACTGGTAGAGAAATGGCCTGTCACATCAGAGTTCTGGGTTTGTGACCCGTCTTAACCAAGTATATATTTTGTTTGATCTTTACTGTGTGATTTCATCGACATTTAAAAACTATAATTGTCACACTGATTATAAAAATTGTTTTAAAACAGTGCATTTACCATTTAAAAAAATGTCTAAAAGGATCGTTGGCTCCTGGGAATCTGCCCCCCTTTTATAAAGTTCGGACACCCATGCCATATGCACACTATTTACAGACAGAACATGCACGTAAATAATAGGACTCAAAAACATGTGGTCTGAGTGAATAATTATATTGTTCTCACAGAAAAAACCTTGTTAAATGAAACTAAATGTATTCTTTGTTTCTGACTCCTTATTCCAATGTCCAAACTGTGTCAAGTTTTTATAGCATTAGGGTTAGGTATCAAATCATTAACGCCGTTAATTATTTTATGGCGTGTTAACACAATTTTATTATTATTATTATGACAATGAAAGTCTCACTGTGTCTGAATACACATACAGACAAACAATGGGTCACAGGAGGGGTGTGATGTTGATCAGTACTGGCTTTGATTTGGCATCGTTGTGTGTCTCAACCAATGAGAACATTTGGGGGTGCTGCTTAGGCATTGTAGTGTTCGACAACAGATAACTTTTACAAGGACATTTTCATTCTATTAAATCTCTTCCACATGGTGGAGTTGATAGAACTCCCACAAGTGGGAAA
>JAUYWH010000007.1:1858438-1892163 GCA_034779795.1 Ctenopoma multispine | reverse complement strand
CTATCTATCTATCTATCTATCTATCTATCTATCTATCTATCTATCTATCTATCTATCTATCTATCTATCTATCTGAGGTAACACACAGGTTGTTGTAAACTCTAAAACTAGTTTTTGTATAATAAACTAGATGGATGTTAATGTCCTGACAGATAGTTTTGGTTTCCTATTTAATTTGATTACATTAATGTTTAAGTTAATGTCCTGACAGATAGTTTTGGTTTCCTATTTAATTTGATTACATTAATGTTTAAGTTGATAAAGTAAATATTTACAAGAAATATTTAACTGCTACCGTATAAAGGGAATACTGCTGTGAAAAACCATCCTTTTTTAACAGTTTGAAGACTAAATAATGTAATTTTGTTTATGTATCAGTACTTTTAAAATAAAAGTAAAAAAAACAAAAAACATTTGAATTATTATTTATGAATAAAATTTTACCTGTAACACTGCGATTAATCGCGATTATTACTACAACAGTCTTTGACCAACAGGGGGGTTTGTGTGCACATAAAGCCTTGGGAAATGAACCCTTCTGCGAGCTCTGGCTAGAAAGGCTTCAACAGTGCTTCGAGGCTCCAAGAAGCTTCATCCGGCCATCAGTAGAGCAAATTAAGCTTATCGCGAGGCTTCTTCCAAAGTGAACCAGTTCAATTAAAAGTTGTGTAAAAGTTTGTTGATGACACTGCATCAGGAGCGGGCAGGAGGAGGAGTACAGGACCCTAATCAAAGACTTTATCAAACCACCTGCACCTGAACACCAGCAAAACCAAAGAGCTGTTGGTAGACTTCAGGAGGCTCATGCCTCTCTCGGAGCCTGTGATGATCAGAGGTGACTGTGCGCAGATGGTAAAGACTTACAAATCTGGGAGTGCAGCTGGAAGACAAATTGGACTGGACTGCTAATATGGACGCTCTGTGTAAAAGAGGAGAGAGCTGACTATACTTCCTTAGAAGGCTGGCATCCTTCAGTTTCTGAAAAAAGCTGCTGCAAATGTTCTATCAGATGGTTGTGGCGAGCGCCCTCTTCTAGGCAGTGGTGTACTGGGGAGGCAGCATAAAGAAGAGGGATGGTATAGAGCTATACCCAGAGCTATACAGCCTGACATTGGTGGCTGAGCAAGGGGCACTGAGCAGACTCCTGTCAATCATGGATCCACTGCATCTACTGCACAGTATCATTTCCAAACAGAGAAGCAGCGATAGGCTGCTGTCACTGTCTTGCTCCACTAATAGGCTGAGGAGATCATTCCTCCCCCACACTATCAGAATCAGAACCAGCTTTATTCACCAAATATGCTAGCACATACAAGGAATTTGCTTCTGGTCTTTTGTGGCTCTTTTAGGCCAGTACAGACAATAACAAGGAATAGGTTACAGACAACTGTGATTCCTTGGGGGGGTTAATGTTAACATCCCACACTGTACTGTTATTCTGTAGTTTATACTGCACTGTGTACTGCACTACTTACTTGCACTGTGTCTTTATTGTGTCTTTTTTTTAGTATTGATTATATATTTTTCTTTCATCTGTATGCTGCTGCTGGAGCTTGTGAATTTCACCATGGGGATGAATAAAGTCTACCTACCTACCTACCTACATATCTATCGAAAAGCTTCAGTGCTTCACGAAAGCCTCATCTGCTCATCACTACTAGAGACTAAACAAAATGAGGCTTACTTACAGACCAGGCGTAAAGACCGGAGGCAAGACAAGAATCTGCAAACAGGCGAACAAACAAATGCAACACACTTATGCTGTAGCATTGAGCCAAAATGGCAACCAGGTCTGTATGGATTGGTTATACAAAGTAACATGGTAAAACTGGGCAGACAAAGCAAGAGGGTAAAGGCAGGATTGCTAAAATGATTTCTGTTTGTTACCTCGCAACAAAGTGTTAACAGGCTTGGACATTTTCAGAAGTCCTTTAAAATAATAAGTGGTCCTTGACATCCCTTTTTGTTGCACATGTCTGGCCACCCCATTACTACATTTCTAGAGAATAGAATTATAAGGTCTCATATGATGAACACCCTGTCAACCCAACAACCAGTGATGTGAGCTGTCAGAGCACTGCTATACAGTTGATCAATTTACTAATTAGCTAAATAGCTGCTCAGCTGCAGCACATTAAACAACATAGAAGCATACCTGTAAATGTCACTTGGACTCTGGCTAGATGCTGGTTTGACCCTGTAGGATGATAGGCAGTGAGAGTCAGCATTGTTGAGCCAAATTCAACAGAGAAAGTCTTCTTCCTTGTGTTGGGAGGGGAGATCGCCACCATGTTTTTAGTGCACATGTCAACCTCTTGTACACCTCCCAGTGTACAGGAACCTACCCAATTTTAATGCACGAGTCTGCAGTTGTCCACATGTGCACTAGTCGTGGAGACATGTAGACTCGAGTGCAAGGGTGTTTATTTTGTCTGTGGTTCCCTTATAAAGTAACAGCAACAACACCGGCTCTCTGAAAGTTTACAAGCTGCTATCAATCAAATACCGAGCCACACTCTTTCCTGTCATTCCTCTCAGCCCTCTCAGGTGACAAAAAACACCTTTCATTAGAAATCATGAAATGTGTGAAAGCAGATTGGTGTTGTCAGACACTGAGACAGCCAGGCAAGCAGATAGTGTGACTCACCAGCATAGAGAGTCACGGAGGAACTGGGACAGACGGGTGTATTGGCATACAGACAGAGACACTAAGAGCCCAACACTGCAGCAATGCAGAGTAAGGCTAAGTACAGTGTACCAAGTGTCTGCATGACAGAGAAAGTGAGATTTTGTGTATTATGCAGTGCTGACTGTGACACCTTAATAAGCCTGCCACCCTTTCTGCTGGAGGTGTGTGAGAGAGAGGAAGTGGAAGAGAAAGTGATGGATAAATAGGGGAGCAGGTTTAGTGTAAAATGCTGTTCGAGTGTGAGCATGAGTGATTCATGGGTGTTTCATATTCAAATTTGTTTGATCCTTTGCCATCCCAAATAAGAGAGGACAATTTCCTCTGGCAGACTGCCAGCCAGAAATCAATCTGTGCACTGTACACAGGACACACACTTAAGAGAGAACCACACGAATACTGCTGCTGTAATTGAAGAACTAAATAAAGAAAGCTAGATTTGCTTACCATACACATCCTCAGCAAGAAATGTTATTGAAGGGTCAGCAGTGGGTGCACAAGAAGCAAAAGGCTGCTGTCATACAGCCGCGAGAGTGATAATCATAAACTAGCATATAGTTAATGTCAGCAGTTGGGTCACATTTGAACAAAGCAATTGAGCTATCTTGTTACACTGGATCATTACTTGACTTAAAATACCGAGTAGCTACCCCATATTTTTGTCAGCATGGAAAAGCATTTATACATGCAATGAGATACCAATGTTTTGTATGAGATGCTGCATGAATTACTTTTAATGGACAGTATACAGTATGTACTGTATGAAATGTATCTGCTCACTGCTTGTCTACCAACATCTCTAAAGCTGGCACAGTTAACCAGCTCCCACTCTAATGTTCAGCCATTTTGTTTCCATGCATTACTGTTGCCCCAGGTTGTCTTACTTATAGTTTTGTTATTTTTTTGTTCATTTTTAAATTCATAATTGGAATTGTCTATGAGAGCAAGAATTCATTTCTGAATGTTGCATTTTTGTAGAAGTGTGCTGCCAGAGATTTGCATGCATGTACCTGTACTCTACTGTAAAAGGTTTAGTGGATGTGGGAGTCTGTAACTGGTGGAGACCGCTCAGCTGGATCTGGGAGGAGAGGCAGAGTGAGTGGGGAACAATGAGTAATGAGCAAGTTAGACTTGTAGAGGAACAAGCTTAATTGTGTAAACAGAGGAGACATCAGGTAGATCAGTTGAAGGAGTGGTGTGGTCCAGGGGAAACTGGGAGAAACAGGGAGTGGGGACCTATGGGGAGCAGGGTTAAGGGAAAATGCAGTCGGAGATGAGCGACTTGCATTTGCGGCATGTTCTGTAGTGCTGGAACTGAGTGATACAACTGGTATGGAGTAAGCAGAGAGATTAGCAGATCGCTCCTCATTTGCTAACCTCTCTGCTGTGGTGGAGGGGATCCAATAAACACAACAGTCTGAAATCTTTTATCCTAGTCGTAATACAGGGCAGTCAATATCCACAATCACACAGATTATTCAGAGAGTCACACAGGGCCAGAAGACAAAATATAGGATGTTCTAGAATTCTCAAAGAAACTGAACAAGACAAGGTCTGAAACACAATCAGGGTCCAAAATCATGAGAGAGCAAGACAGAGAGACAAAGCCAGGGTTCAGAAAACCAGAGAATGACTCACAG
This sequence comes from Ctenopoma multispine, assembly GCA_034779795.1. NCBI lineage: Eukaryota > Metazoa > Chordata > Actinopteri > Anabantiformes > Anabantidae > Ctenopoma > Ctenopoma multispine. The sequence goes on along the minus strand of JAUYWH010000007.1, from coordinate 1,887,837 downwards.
TCTTTCAAAGGGTAAGATGAAGAGCAGGTAAAGGACACACAAGGTCAAAGCCGATTAGCACAAAACACAAGAAGTCAGAACTAGACTGGAGAGTCATTGTATAAAGTCAGGCAATCTGGCAGAGGTGAGTACTGAGAGAGAAGCTTATAAAGGGGAGAGGGAACAGATGAAAACAATCAATCAGTGAATACTGGGTAAGATGAAACTACAGATGGTGTAGATGGACAGGAGATATAGGGGCAAAATTACTGCAAGAACCTGAAATGTATAAAGAAGGAGGTGTGGTTAGTGAAGTGGTGCCCAAACAGACAAAATGAAGGCCGGGCATGCAGGGGAGGAAGCAGAGATCTGAAAGTAAAGAGAGGGACAATTTGGTGAGAGTATCAAAGGTTGTGAGTGACAAAACTATGAATATGATAAAGACATGAATTGTGACACATGACAGTGCTTAATGTGAAGACAGAGGAGATGATTGTGACTGTCTGGATACCCCTAATGCCACATCCCCCACTGCTCATCAGTGTTCTGCTCAAGTAGGTCCACCAGGACAATCTGTCTCCTTAACAGCACTCACGGACCATGCCATCCCCCACTACCTGCACACATGGACCCAAACATTCCTTTGGACTATGGAAGCAATCTGGAGAAAAGCTATTGGTTCCTGGTTGTTGAAAGTCATTGGTCTATGGCATTTATACAATGAAAACACTTAATACAAAGTAAACTTTCTGCCAAAGAATCGTTTTTACATAAAGAGACTTTATTAGCTTGTACATACATTTCTGGACATAATAATCAGTCATATAATACCAAGAAGTCAAAAATAATAACTATATTCATATATATTTATAAAACTAAGCAAATATACTATTCACTTTTAAAAACATAAAAGTCTTTGATAATATATTATACTTTATGGTTTTGCCAGAGAACAAAAAAAGTGAAGAGGTTATACAGTACAGCATGGATTCAGGATATATGTATGTGTCTGTACGTGAATGCTATTGTAAGCCAGTGTTTATGCATCAAGTAAACAGTCACATTTTCCACACATCCAAGCATCTAGTTTCATAAGGTCACAGCATATGTGAAACATGATAATCCATAAATGACCATAAATTAGAATCCTGTCATGAAACATAGGGGCAGAAAAGGATATCTAATCAAAGTTACACATTTTCAACTCAAACTTCAATTTCAAGTCATTTCTTTTTATAGCTTGATCGTGAAATCATAGCAACTCTACTATAATAATGATTTCTAACATCTTCTGTGAGAGAAGTAGCTTGTATCAGGGAGTATTTATTGATTACGTCCAACAAAACTCCACCCAAAGCAAACTTAGCTTAACCTCAAAAGAGTTTTCTTATCACATTTAGGAGACCATCTGGTTAAATGGAAGTACAACTGAATAATTGTGGTTTTCCTTTCAAAACTGACGGAAGAGAGTCTAATGGTGAACGTAAAGTTGATGTCACGCCATGTTGAATTTCTATTTCATGTTTTTCAAGGTTTTATCATTTACAGTATGCCTGTACTCTCGCATTTTGCCAGCATGTGAATAAGCAAATGTTGCTCCCACTTACTGGAAAACTTATGAGCTTCTGTAGATTTAAAACTTTTAAACTCTTTCAAAGTGTACGCACTGTGTGAAAAAAGAAGTTAATTTGCAATATGCATGTAGTGGCAGGAGACCATCAAGATCTGTAGTAGTCATATGAGCTATGTTATTGGTGTATCTAAATAGTGTTGCAACAAGATGTAACACAACTTCACCTTCTTTATTTTCATAGTGCAAGAGCCACAGTTATTGTTAGTGTCTTAATGATCTATTTAAACATGTTTTAACAAGACAATACAGTTTCAAGCATTATCATCGTCCCAATCATCGTCTGAACCTTAAAAGACTTTGTATTTTCAGCAGTGCCCTTACAGTCACTAAAACCAACATGAACGCCTCTGCTTGTACATAATGTTTATCAGTCTGCAACCTGGATTTTTTTATTCATCTGTTTCACAGATGTGTGTTGTTAAAATTAAGACACTGCTCCACTAGTTATACATATAGACATATTTTTTTAATTCCAAATACTTAATACTTTTTTAAATCTTTAAAAATATATGTTATTAATACATTATTTTTTAATATTTAGAGCATTTGCGGAAAATACTATTAATTTATGAAATAACCAGAATTTTCTCTGGAACCAGATATGCAGATATGATTTAAAACTACACTGCAGCTCATCTTTCGTGTAAAGCTGGGCATACACTGTATGACATTTATTAATATCTGTTAACTCACTGTACTGGCCTGAACTTCTAACCTCTCTAATCCTCCTCACACTGTATGTTAAATGACAACAGAATGGTTTGAAACTGATTCCAAAATTAGTTGGGCCTGATCAGGGCTAAAATCAGGCTGCAACCAGAAGCTGTTTGCCCGGCTTACAGAAGCTGGCATATTACAGAAACTGATGTTCGCTTATTAATGTAATTTTGGTTCAGTGTTCCCCAAGAGACAGTATACAGTACAGAGCTTCAGTATCATTAGATGCCTTGAGTCTGATATGAAAATACAGTCAGATGTGACTTACCAACATTTGTACCATGATCAGTATCATTCATAAATGTTAGACCACTCTGAATGTCGTCTTAATATTTGAATATTGTTAGTTGCATATTATTATAGAATAGGAATGTTTACTTAGAAGTTGATGTTTTTTCTGGCTGGCTAAATAAAGAACCCTGTGAGAACCTCAGCAACAAATAAAATTTAGTTTCTATTAATGATTAGTACTATAACTATATAGGGCACAAACACAGACCTGTAGTTTCAAGTCAAGTCTAGGCCTTGAGCATTAAAATCTAAAACAAAATTGAATATAGCATTGCTGGTTGTCATCCACAAAATGTTGCTCGTGGCATGGTGTCCATGCCTAGCTATGTGGGAGTGTGGAAAATGCCAGGCACACAGGCACCAAGATACACACAATGATTTATACTATAACACTTTTAGTATCATGGCACACAAGTTTTGTGAGGATAAGAGAAATACCAAATGTTGTCTTTATCTCTAAACAAGAACATTAGATTCTCTCCACACATTCTCTCTTTTTAAATGACAGCGCCCCATGTAAATGCTTCGTAATTACACAGGAATAAAATTTAACATTACAAGCTACACATACAATTTACCATTTCCCCCATCAATTTGTACCTAAAATGAAGTTTTGCCTTTTGCACAATTCACACTGCATATCAAGACAAAAGCAATTTATGAAAAGCAAGGAAATCAGAAATTAAATTGTGTGAATGAATTACTGTAAGGGTTTGAAGATTGTTGTGAATAAGCGACTTCAGTTGTTTGTTTTCATTAGATCCAGGTGTTTTTTTTGTCACTCTGGATTATTGTGTAAAAAATAAAGAGATATGAAAAATTCCAGTATGCTGTGCTGCTAACTGCTGGGTGAAATGTAATTATTTAATATGAACTGAGCAGTTGAATTCCAAAACAACTGCACTGTGACACTTTAGGGGATGTGGTCTCTGTCAAATCCCAAATTCATTATCATGATCGGCTCAAATCAGCAGTTTTTTTTGCTAAATGGCTAGCTGACAGCACATTTTTGTGGAAGATTATGTAGTAAACATTCTGCCGGAGGAGAAATGAGCAAATGTCAGTTGTGCAATTGCTGCTTTGCAACTTTTCTCTCACAGGAATAATACAGAACAGGATCTTTTTCCTGTTTAATTTCCTGTTCCTTCCCCACTGGATCATTAAAGTGGACAAGACTACATTTGTGAAGCTTGTAGTGATGCATTTTAATTTGCTTGGATTTTGAATGTATGAAAAGAAATCCAACCAAACTGAACCAATCAAGGTTACAAATTAGTCTACTAATTCAGACCAGTACAAAATTGCATAACACCAATAAAACCCAACTATGTCAATACTTAAAAAGATCCAGCTGCAGGATGAAGGACCTAAAAGGAGTGTTTGGGCTTGTTTTGACCTCTCTGGAGAGGAGTCCTTGTCAAATTGATTGATTAATAAAAAATAGTTGTTTTAGTTTTTTGGAGTGAGGAGCAGTGTTTCAGCTGAGTTATTAACTAACTTGGCAGATGCTTTTTACCAAAGCAACTTACAAGACACAAGCAATTATGAGTTAGTACAAACTAAGAGCCCTGATAACACCCAACTTGACATACAGACAAACATACAGTATCCCAGCCGGGAGACCGGAGTTCAAATCCCGGCTGTAGCCTACCTCTAGAAGGGGTCCTTACGCAACACCTCCTCACACTATACTGTGCCTACTTCAAATATGAGAGACAAACATACAAATAGAGTCACGCTGGCTCAGACGTCGCCCAGATTAACAATCTTGCGATAAGTGGGCTGCTGGAACAAGAACAAGACATGCATGGACAACAGATGAGAACAAGGGACTGTTGGAATGCTACTATACAAGTAACCCCAGTGAAAGAGGTTACATGAAGCGAATGTGGGACCTATGGATTCTTCAATATCCAACATCAATACTAACACCAAAACAACTAGTAGCTCAATGTTCCAACATCCGCAAGAAACAACTGCTATCACAACTACAGATCGATGAGGTACAACATGAATGCTATGGCAAGGGGGAGCCAGGACAAGTGGGGGAGATATCATCATCATCCCCACATTCCGAGATTGGGTACCACATCCCAAGAACAACAAGCCCTTGTAGGCTGAATACAATAGCAGCTGACCTGAGAAATAAGATCATGACCAAACTGGAAACCTGGACCCTCCGACATCGATTACCAAGAATGCGTGAAGTACTCTCATAAGGTCTACTAGAAGATGTGAATGCAGCACTACAGACAATCCCTACCATCACTGACACCAACCAGCTGATCTACACCACAGCAACAGTGATCCTTGAGGTGCTTGGCTGTAAGATGAACAACACCTGCAATAGCAGTGGCTTGTGGCTCTAAGAGCAGACCACAGCAACCTCCCTGAACAAGCCCCAGTAACCATCACATTGGCAGAAATCCAAGAAAGAGTCTCAAGCATGAAGAACTGGACAGCACCAGGCACTGACATGATCCACGCCTACTGGCTAAAGAAGTTGACTGCACTCCATGAGCGCCTGGTAGCACAGATGAACCAGCTGCTAATAGATGGGACCCACCCGAAATGGCTGACCGAAGGCAGGACAGTCCTGATACTGAAGGACCCCCAGAAGAGACCGGTCCTATCCAACTACCGGCCAATAACCTGCCTCTGCACAACATGGATGCTCCTATCAGGCATCGTGGCAGCTAAGATGAGTAGGCACATGGATCAATACATGAGCGGAACTCAGAAAGGAATTGGTAGAGATACCAGAGGAGCAAAACACTAGCTACTGGTAGATAGAGCAGTCACTCAAGACTGTAAGACCAGACATACCAACCTGAGTACTGCCTGGATTGAGTACAAGAAAGCCTATGACTCAATGCCTCACACATGGATCCTAGAATGGTTGGAACTGTACATGATCAACAGGACTCTAAGCGCCTTCATCAGGAATTCAATGGGGCTGTGGAAAACTCTAGAGGCCAACTTCAAGCAGATTGCACAGGTTGCCATCAAGTGGGGGATTTACCAAGGAGATGCCCTGTCCCCACTGCTGTTCTGCAGAGACCTAAACCCCCTCAGCCAGATTATCAACAAGACTGGCTATGGATACCAACTATGGAATGGAGCAAACATCAGTCACCTCCTCTACATGGATGACATCAAGCTGTATGCCAAGAGTGAACGAGACATCGATTCACTGATCCACACCACCAGGATCTACAGCAATGACATCGGAATGTCATTCAGACTGGATAAGTGTAGTCGGATGGTAAAAAAGAGGAACTACTTTCCAGTTGGAACTGAGGGGATCATACTTCCAGAGGGCAACATAGCAGACATTGACGATAGCATACAAATACCTTGGAATCCCGCAGGCAAACGGGAACCATGAAGAGGCCACAAGAAAAGCAGCAACAACCAAATACCTGCAACGAGTAAGAGAAGTCAGCTGAATGGAAAGAACAAGATCCGGACAATCAATACATACGCCCTTCCAGTCATCAGATACCCCGCTGGCGTTATAAACTGGCCAAAGGAGGAGCTGTAAGCCACTGACATCAAGACAAGGAAGCTCCTCACAATGCATGGATGATTTCACCCCAAATCCAGCACACTGAGACTATACACTAAGCGGAAAGAAGGAGGTCGAGGACTAGTGAGCGTCAAAGCCACTATCCAGAATAAAACATCGTAGATCCATGAATACATCAGGAAGATGTCCCCAACTGATTATGTGCTCAGTGAATACCTCAGAAACCCAAGAAGGAAGAGGAAAAAGAACAGGAACCGTCATGGAAAGACAAACCCCTGCACGGCATGTACAACCAGCAGATGGAGGAAGTGGTTGATATCGAAAAATCCTACCAGTGGCTGGACAAGGCTGGACTGAAAGGCAGCACAGGAACAAGCTCTAAGTACAAGATCAATAGAGGCTGGTGTCTACCACACCAGGCAGGACCCCAGGTGCAGGCTGTGCAAAGATGCCCCTGAAACAATCCAGCACATAACAGCAGGGTGCAAGATGCTAGCAGGCAGGGCGTACATGGAACGCCATAACCAAGTGGCTGGCATAGTGTACAGGAACATCTGTGCCGAGTAATGGCTGGAAGTCCCAAGGTCAAGATGGGTGACACCTCCAAAGGTGGCTGAGAATGATCAGGTGGGATCCTGTGGGACTTCCAGATACAGACTGACAAACTGGTAATGGCTAACCAACTGGACATAGTAGTAGTGGACAAGCAGGACATTGGCTATCACACACAAAACTGCTTGAGAGATTGTGTTAGGTGCCTTATAGACTGAGCAACTGCTCAGTTTCCATTCTCAAATGCAGATCACTTTTCTTATAGAAGGGCCAAGTATGTGGCTCACACAAAGATACTTTCGAAACCCCACTTGAAAGCTTGGTAGGTGATTTGCCAAAGAGCCACTGAACACAAGTATATTGTTTAGGTAAATCAAACAAACTTTCCTTGCATGCTGCTCTCCAGCTCCATCAGTGCTTGGAAAGTTGGTGAGGTTTTAAGGTTATGCCAGTTTGTACAACTTAAACCCAACCTGCCAATCTCATTTAAGTAGTCTTCAATCACTACTCTAGGAAGAACCTATGTTTGTTGCATAGGTCTTGCACTCGGATATAGATTAGACATTCTGAAAGACTCACTAATCTCACTAATTAGTAAGATGACCAGATCTTTTGCAGTCTAGGTAGAATAGGAAGACAGTGGTGGGAATATTCGCAATAACAGCAATCACATAGTGTGTGGGTGTTTTATTGTACATTAGTGTGGGAGCACCAGTATTCACCAAATTTGGAAACATACCGTATTTCTTAACCCCAAAATATAATATAACAGTGCATTAACTAAGTTTACAAGCTTACAAACTTTTACAGCTTAGCTAATCTTGGTCAGATATTTGATGTATTTAGATGTTAAGTGTTTCATATTGAAAACCTTACCCAGTGGTTTCTTGGTGAATAATTTTCAACATGAGACAACAGCAGCACGAATGTGTCATTTAAAGCCACTCTGGTGGGACTGCGGGAGAAATTCATAAAATGAAATTCTATAGGCTGATGTTTCTTAGATGAATGTAGGACTGCAACTAATAATCTCTATCAATAAATCTTGACTGCAAGATGTCAGAAAATGGTGAAAAATGTATAATTTTTTCTATTTTCCAAATAACCCCAGAAATAGAAATCCTGAAATCTCCAGTTTGAGTGGTCATCAGTGCAGCTGGACTTTATTTGGTGAAAATCCTGTTTTCAGATGCAGTGAGGCATTTCCAATATTTTGTGTGTGCTTATATTCTCTTGTTTTTTCCCCATGCCCTATTAGGCTTTATAAATATTTTGCTGTATTCCCAGATTGTAGCAATTACTTTGGGGAACTGTTACCAGAACAACATGCAATACATAGTCAGTGGTGGAATGTAACAAAGTATTTATACTTCGTTACTGTACTTAAGTAAATTTTTACATATCTATACTTTACTTAAGTAAAAAAAATAATGCATACTTATACTTTTACTCAAGTAGATTTTTCAGCAATTATCTGTACTTTGTTTTCCACTACATTATTAAAATGCGTGTCGTTACATCCTTCCGAATCTTGCATAAAAAAAATTTTGGTTGACTGACGTTTTGGCGTTGTTGGCCAATGCACGTTGAAACAGATCGGAGATCTGATTGGTCAAAGAACTCACACCGAAAATAGTGAGCGTGCGTTTTGAAACGACACAAGCGGAACTGATGTAAATCGAAGAAAATGACACCAAATATCAAAGCTTGAGCCTGAACCCTGCAGCTCTGATTCTGAGAGACACCCCTGGCCTTATTTAAGCAAGTTATTTGAATTTAAAGGTTCAAAGAATGACTCCTGGCGTTTTCAATGTGTCAAGTGCCTACCTCAACGCAAAGAACTGTTGGCGTTTAAAAACTCCCCTTCAAATTTGAAGAAACATATAGAGGTAAGACATGCAATGCTAGTTATTAATATTTAAGTTACTAACTTGCTATGACATGGTGAAATTGTTTGTGATTATTACAATTGAACAGCCCAGACATTGAGACAACAGATTGTGTACTTTTACTTAAAAAAATACTTAAAAGTAAATTTAAAAGTATGTACTTAGGACTTTTACTTAAGCAAGATGTTGATGTAGTAATTATACTTTTAGTTAAGTATATATTTTGCAGGGTAGTTGTACTTTTACTTAAGTACTAAACTTAAGTACTTCCTCGACCACTGCATAAAGGCAAGCTGCAATAAATTGGAATTATCCCTTTGAACAACTCTGAAAACATCTTTCTTGAAGTTAAAATTACCCAGCACATTAATTTGTGCTTTGGGTGGTTTGACTTTGTTAAGGCAGTTACTAAAATCCCATGTTCTGTATTCAGTTTTAAAATAATCACTGGCATTGTGATAGTGTAGAGATGGGGACCAGAACTTTCAGTGTTAGCAGGAGAAGTTACTCTTCATATAAAACTATTTTTTAACCAAAAGGTCTCTGTCTCTCTGAAGAGGTAGAATTATTTAGTTGACAACACAAAGATTTTCAGGTGTATTATTTAGTTTCCCTTTTCTTTTTGGCAATGCAGTGATGAGCTCCTGCCCATTCAAACAATGACAGACTCTTTACTGGTGGTCTACAGGAAATGCATAGCAGCAACAAGAGCAGCAGCAGCAGATAGGGAAGACAAAGTGTTCAGTGATTTCTCACATTGTTTCACTAATCTGGTCCCTTAATCTTTACTGCTTGACTTTGTGTTTCAGTAACATTTTACTATCAAGTTATGCACTGATCCTCTCAACCCTCCATCGATACATTCCTGCCAATAGATCTTTTCTTCTCTCTGTCTTGTGTGTCGCAGCAGCAGCATCTGATGATGAGACAGGTCAATGTCAGGACGTGTCAAAGCTGAAAGACAAGAAGGAAACAGAGCAGTGATTACGGATTGTGGATGCATATTTGTGAATTTGTGTGTTGATCCTGTGTTTAAGAATCTGAAAACAGGATCCCTGAGCAGGGACTTGGGTTTTCTAGGTAAAGACCATAGCTCTTGTATTTACCAGTAAAGAAAAGCTTTCTTGTTGAACGTGAACCTAACATCAACACTTAACACCTAAACTAAAACAAATCAATAACAACTCTAACAACAAACAATTAGGGATAGTTATTCATTAAGATCTTAATGATACCACTACTCAATAAAACAATACTGCTTAACGATCTGGCACTTCAGCCTTGCTGTTATCAGTACTTTGTGGGGGTTTGACGCTGGTTTACTTACCCCTGTAACTTCTGTGTGGATTTGATTAATTATTATTTGGTTTAAGAACTTGGATATTATTTGACAATTTAGTATTTCCCCACTTCCTCCATATCTTGTCTGCTTTTTCCTCTACTCTTAGACTTACCACTCATTACAGTAAACTCTAACATCTATCAGTGGCTACTGGTGGCATCATTGGTCTTCAACACAAAAATCTTACAGTATCAAGATTATCATTTGCTCATGTGCCAGCCGAGCAATTTTCATCCACATGACTGGGTGCCAAAGGTGGTAGTAATGAGTTACATTTACACCATTACATTTACTTAACGTTTTTGAAAAAAATTTACTTCTAGAAGTAGTTTTATTGTACCATACATTTTACTTTTACTGGAGTAGATTTATAAAGAAGAAATGCCAAAGGGTAAATCTAAAATATGTATTGATCTCACAAAGCTAACCTTGGAATATCTATCTATCTATCTATCTATCTATCTATCTATCTTATTTCTACTCTTTTGTTTTACGCATTGCAGCGTTCGACAACAGACAACTTTTACAAGGACATTTTCATTCTATTAAATCTCTTCCACATGGTGGAGTTGATAGAACTCCCACAAGTGGGAAATTTGCATTGTAGCCACTAAAAAGTTAAATTTTTTTATGAACGAGTGCAGGTTTGCAACGTGAGTAACATGAGGCTTTTTGGTTAGTTTAAGAAAAGAACAAGGTACAGACCTGTGAACTTCCCCAGGTTGTGAATTTCCCCATGGGGATGAATAAAGTATCTATCTATCTATCTATCTATCTATCTATCTATCTATCTATCTATCTATCTATCTTATTTTTACTCTTTTGTTTTAACTTATTATTCAGAAATACCAGAATTTGCACATTTAATATTTTTGTCTGATTACATAATTTCTAAAAATAAATTTAAAAAATTTGGCATTACGATCAAACAGTTACTCACTACTTGAGTAGTCTTTTTCATCAAGTAATTACTCATACTTTTTTGGCTACTCTACCCACCTCTGCTGGGTGCCTTCTAAGAGTCTGGGAATCAGTTTTCTTAATGCATAGTGCTGACACAAACATATGACAGCCTTTCACATAGGGCTATACGACATGATGATATGCATCATGTGACAATAGAATATATAATATCGTTTCTTTCGATTGGACAATATTCACAGTACAGATGCAGCCAGGATAAACATGCAGAAAACCAAAAGCTTGCTAATTATGCCAAAGACTAGTCCCCACAACAGACTAAAGCACCATAACCCTTTTTCCATTTATGCAACAAAACCACAGATGTACAGTACAGGCCAAAGGTTTGGACACATTCAATTCATTCAATGTTGTTTTCTTTATTTTCATGACCATTTACATTGATAGATTCTCACTGAAGGCATCAAAACTATCAATGAACAGATATGGAGTTATGTACTCACTAAGGTGAAAAAACTGAAAACATCTTTTATATTCTAGATTCTTTAAAATAGCCACCCTTTGCTCGGATTACTGCTTTGCACACTCCTGGCATTCTCTCAATGAGCTTCAAGAGGTAGACACCTGAAATGGTTTTCCAACAGTCTTGAAGGAGTTCCCAGACGTGTTTAGCACTTGTTGGCCCCTTTGCCTTCACTCTGCGGTCCAGCTCACCCCAAAACACATTGATTGAGAAGGTGTGTCCAAACATTTGGCCTGTACTGTATATTTGAATGCTCAAATCAAATGCTAGACTCAGATGTTGCAAGAGGCTGTTGCCTGTGGCGTGCCATATGACAAAGAATTACAAAGATGGAAGAAGAGAATGTTACCATTGCAGCTTACATCTGCAGATATTATCCCAATTTACACAGTCAGGAAAAGGGAGTTTAATGTTTAGACATCTCCTTATCTAAACATTGCCAGTAAGGGTACTTCCTTCTTCTTTGTGTGTGAAAAATTATAAATCTTATTGTCACTCTAAAGCTCTCCTTGTTGCCAAAAATAAAACGCTCCATGTTCACAAAAGAAAAAGCTGCCTTGCTGAATTGTCATGAGTGGACGTGAGTATATAAAATCAGGTTTCCACAGGTTTTAAGAATCTGTGTCAGAATTTGTTACTGCATTACTTTAGAATTATATGCCTGGTATAGTTTGCCTGGCAAAGTTAAAAAAGGAAATCACTGCCTTTCGCAAACAAGGAAAAGCATACAAAAAGATAGCAAAGGCACTGAATGTTCCTAGAGACAGGTTTGGAAGAAAAGTTCACAAGTTCAAAGTTAAAGGAACACTGTACTACCTGAACGCCATCAAGGGCGAGAAACAGATTTCCGAGGAGACAGGTGTAGGAAAACCTTCGAGTGACTGCAAAACACCTGCAGCAAGACTTGGTGGCAACAGGCACTGTATTGAATTTGCACAGTATAGTAAATAATAAACGCTGAAGGTTTCCATGCCAAACATACACCACTATAGTTTCAAAATCAATAGCTCCAATATGCGCAAATTCATATGAATAAGTTGCAAATGCTTTTGGCATTCTGTTCTGTGGAGTTTTCTGGAACATTTTGTGCCTGTGCATCAGTGGTATATTTGAAGGAAGGAAAAGGAACAAAGACAAACAGGAACACCCCTGACTAGTGACACATGGTGGTGACTTATGAAGCTCTAGGGTTGCTTCGCTTTCTCTGGCACTGGAAACACGCAGCATGTGAAAAACAAGATAGATTCAAATATCAGGACATCCTAGCAGAATATGTGATGCCATCTGTGAGAAAGCTAAAGCTTGGGTGTCATTGCACCTTCCAACAGGATAATGATGCCATGCATACCTCAAAGTTCTTGAGTATCCGTTAAAGTCACTTGACTCAAGCCTCATAGAAAATCTCTGGTGGGGTTCGAAGAAGGTGGTTGCAGTACTCAAACTCAAGAATTAGTGCTAGGCAGCAATTAAAATTATAATTAATCACGATTAATCGCATAATTTTTCTGTGATTGATCCCACTGTTACGGGCAAAATTTAATAATGAATTCAAAAGGGGTTTTTTTAACTTTTATTTTAAAAGTACTGCTATATGAACAAAATTGCAAAAATATTTAGTCTGCAAACACCTTAAACAAATAAGTTTTTTTACAGCAGTATTCCCTGTTAGCAGTTAAATATTTCTTGTAAATATTAACTTAAACATTAATGTCAATCAAATCAAACTACGTTAACCACCTGAAAAGCATTTTTTTTAAACACAGTTATTAATTTGACCGCTGTCATTAAAAGAAACACATGAACGTCATGACTCCTTTAAGTGTTTGTGTCGGTGTCCATTGTTTGAGTGGTTTGTTGTATCAACGGTGTGTATTGTATTTAATTAATACGTCAGTTCTCCAGTGATAGAAAAGTTTTACTTTACAGTGATTACAAATAACCATGGAATAGATTTAAAATGAAAATCTCTGTATGCGTATTCAGACTCAGTAAGCAACAGACTTTCATCAACATCATAATAATAATAAAAGTAGCGATACAATTATTTTCTTCATTAATTAATTAATGCGATAATGGCGCGTTAAGGTGCCCAGCCCTATCAAGAATATTACTGAACTGGAGCTGCTGGAGGAATGAGCTAAGGTTCCTTAGGAACATTGTTAGAAGGTGGTCTGTCTGGATATGCATCATATTTGCAGCAGGTCATAACAGCAAAAGTGTGCTCTACTAAGTAGTGAAGGTGTTTGTCATGAAGTGGTGGAATAATATTGAGACTTGAGACTGCAGTAGTCATTAAAAGTTACATTTTGTAATGAATTGAAGGAACCACAAGAAAGATTAGTTGTTAGTTGTCCAAAACACATTATTTGCAATACAGTTTAAACTATTTTGATTGCAAATAAGATCCACGGGCCATGGATCCTAAAACACAGCAATCCTAATTTAATATGCTTAATCTGAGTGTCTTTCAGCTCATTGATCATTTCCGTTTTCAAGTCCACAACCTGTTCTCATCAACCTTGCTTTAAGCCATAGCATGGATACGTTTACAAAAATTAACTAACAAAGCTATTGTATGTAAGCTACCAATCAATAAACAACAGTAAGACAAGTCTGACATAAAATATATTTTCCTTGGGAGTTGATGCACACCAAAACAGAGTTAACAAAGTCAGTATTGAACTGCTTGGTTGGTTGGTTGCCAGAAACACAACTTGAATATATGTTAAAGTTTCTCTGTACATCATTCAAAAAAATTAATAATGCATTTTAAGCCTCTTGTACTGTATGTTTTCTTGTTTGTGTGTTTGACTCACCTGTCCCAAAGCTTTGGACTCCTACAGGAGTTGGTGCAGCAGCCAGCAGATATCAGAGCTGCAAAGGCATCAACAGAAACAATCATCAATCCCGTAAATGGTATAATCCAGTAAATTCATTTCCAATGAAACAACTCTTGCTTTTCCTGTCAACCCATTTAGATTCCTGTCATCATTGACACAACTTTCCTGTTACCCATCAACCTCTTATGTCCTTTTTAAGACACATCAAAATCACTTGACTTTTTGAGATATAGGACCTGCAGAAACCCAGCAGGCTGTAAGGGGTATCTGTGGGGGAAAAAGCCTTACAATTCCCACTTTCCACCATGCAGATCCGCTCCCGTTTACCTAAATTGATTTGCTACTCTGTGCTACAAAATAAATAATGTTGACAAGTAAAAATGGCTACAGCACACTTACAGCTCAGTGATGCAGTGATGTGGCAGTTGGAGAAGAAAACGGACAACCACGCCAAATATTGTCACTGTCTACCAGACACATAATTACACAGATTTGTAGAAAAATAAGCTGTCATTTAAACTGAATTCTGCTCTCTGTCATTGTCTGGGGCAGTTTCAGAGTAGCCAGGGTGGGATTGATTCAGGCATGAACATCAGCTTGAGGTCAGAAAACAATTTCTCATTATTCATCCACATCACACAAACCATTGTTAAAGATGAATGTTGACTGGATTTGTACAGATGGGAAATCGTAATGTTCAGAGCTGGACTCATACTCACATATGGATCACCTTCAAATACTACAGTCCTGAATTTATCTGCAATATGTCTAGTACACACAAAAAGCAAAAAAACATCTGTAAATCACTGTGATTTAACCAACATGACAAACAACAAGTTTTTATGTTGCTATTTAACTATAAAGTGATTTATTAGCAGCACCTAATGATGTTTTAGAAAAACTGGATACCAAATCGAAATGCCCATTCAGTTCTATGACAGTTGCTCAGTGGTGCATACACCAAAAAAAAAAAACCAGAAAAAAACAACAACCTTTTAGCAATTCAAATTATTGTCTCTTCCAAACTTTCCAAAGAAGTCAATTATTATTAGTCAATTATTAGAGTTTACAATCCTCAGAAAAATATATCCACTTATAGCCACTCCTTTTGAAATGATTTTCTAAGGAAAATTGCATTTTGGCCAGTGTGTGTCAAATGAGGGAGGCATGGTGATGTAGTGGTTTCATCAGCAAAACTGGTGGTGGACTAAAGGAAATCTGGGGGTCCTGTCACCCCTCTCGTCTTAAGGGTGAAGGAGGTGGAAATTGTGTTGGAGTAAAAATATTTGGGTATACACTTGGACAATTAACATGACTGGTCAACACACACGACTGCTCTGTATAATAAAAAAAAAGGAGGCTCAGGTTCTTTAATGGATGTTTTATGAATCTGTGGACTGCTCTGTATTAAAAAAAAAAAGGAGGCTCAGGTTCTTTAATGGATGTTTTATGAATATGTGGTGTCCAGTGTCATTTTTTTTGCCTTGGTCTGCTGGGGCAGCAGCTTAAATGTGGCAGACACTAACCTGTTAGCATGGTTGTCTCACAGCAAGAAGGACAACAAGATTTCAATCCACTGTCAAAGACATGCAGTTAGGTTAACTGGCGACTCTAAATCGTCTCTAATAAGTGTAGCTTGCCCAATGACAACTGGAATAGATCCGTAAGACAACAAGCGGTTAGGATAGTGGATGGATGGGATTGTTTCCCATGCTCCTTGCAGTTTGGCCAATTGATTTGTGCAATGAAGCAATGTTGGCATAGTCAAGCTAACAAAATTATTACAAAAAAAGAAATAAGAGTGGTGAATTTTCTTCAACAAACTGTCTTGTATGAGGAATAAAATGCACCATCAAGGTAGTACAAACACCAGCATACAATGAGCATATAAACCAGGTTTCCTTTTTGTTCCTTTACCTTTTTTACTCATAATTATCACCTGTGAAACTAACAATCTCTAAACTCTAACTGTTGAAGTAACACTGCAACTAAGAAAGTTTTTTTATTTTGTTTAACTGTGGTTTATGTTGGCCTGCATACAAACAAAAAGCAGAAGTAAATTATGTCATATCTTTGTTTCATGAAAGACAGAGGCACATATTTTCTTAGGCCTCAGTGACTTTAGAATACAGTGAGCTTAACATCTTTAATGTAATAATGCAAAAATGGAAATATTTACAGAATATTAACTTTACCTCTCAAACATCACACACTCACTAGCAGGGCTGGTTCTAGACAGGCATATATGAGGGGGCAGACAGAAATGTAAGGGGGGCACACCAAGGCAGAAAAGGGGTGGTGTGGAGATGCTCTGGATAATTATCATTTAATTGAATTGCACTTTGTCAGGCCTCCAACTTGGGTGTCCCACCTGAAGGCTAAACTTCTCCTGGCGTAACTCTTAGGGTCACCGAGGAATGCAAACCCCCTGACCATGATAAAGTGGCAACTACTGGAAAAATAAGACAACAGAAAATAAAATGAAATTTTGAATGAAGATTCCTTATGAGATTATAGCTTTTATCTTAATTGAATGGCCTATATCAAATGTATTTGAACCCAACAATAACCCTTCTCACTATTAACAGAGCTAAAAAGCGTAGGCTTTGTTATAAAAGAAAAAAATCAAATCACCAAGTCTTGAAAAATAAAACTGGAAAAAGTAAAAGTAAAAATTAAAAAAAATATCCATCTAGACAAGATAAAATGTGTCTTAATTGGATGGTTTAATTCTCAAATAAATTAGCAAAATAAAGTAAGAATAAAATAAGACCTCTCAATATAGCCAATATTTACAAAACTAAAAAAGGTTTATTTTAGGGATGCTCAGATCAGGTTTTTTGCTACCAATCCCGACTGATCACATGGATTGGCTGTAAATTTATTACAGGTAGAATATTGGTGTGTGATGTCAGGTATTATATTATAATGCTCCAGAATGGGACCCGACATCGCTTAATGGCATATCTATGTTTAATTATAAGCACTAATAACCCCTGTGTATCTAAATTTAGTCCCACTGATGATTGATGCCTGCTAATTACACTGATTATTTCTGGCCTGGTCCTTCTTTCTGATTGTATGACCAAATAATGTGCATGCATGGGATGTTCCTGTCAGTGTCATGTCTTCCCTTTGCCCTTGTGTGTCTGTTTTTCCATGTCTTTCTGCTCCTCCCTCACCTTAGCCACGCCTTTCACTTCAATCTCACTCCCTGATTGCCCTCAGCTGCACTTCATTTCCCATCAGCCACTCACTATTTAAACCCCTGCACTTCCTACTTTCCCCTGGTCAGTTCATACAGCCATGCCACCTGTTTCATGCCAGTCATCTGGTCTTCAGCCAGTCATTCCTCTAGTCTCTTCACTTCCGTAAGTTGGTTTAGGTTTTAGCTTCTTCCTCTGTCTTCTCCTTTCTTTGTTCTCCTTGTTTCATTCCTTCTATGTTCAACCTCCCTGTCGTTAGTGTTCTTTTTCGTGTAATAGTTTTTGCCTCCTCATGGAGTGATTTTCTGTTCAGTTTATTTCCTTGTTTTAGTTGTATGTTCTGTTTAATTAAAGATTATTTTGTTTGAACCCTCTCTTGTCCTGGTCTGCATTTGGGTCCACCATTCACAACAACCACACACTCTGACAGTTCTCTGGATCTATAGTGCTTTAGAAAAAGAAACTACTACTAATTTACCCGTAGTTCATTCGTTGTGTGGAAGCATTTTAACGAGCTTCCCCTGCCACGTATTTTTTTCTTCATCACTATATCACTCTCACAGACTGTGGAAAAGTTCCACACAACATGTTTGTCCATCATTTGCCGCTACACTGCACACAGGACCTCCACAGGCCGCAAAATATGAGCTACAGGTGATCGGCTTTTGCGATCAGCAATGAAAGGCATTGATTGTCGATCATACATAACGCAGCTCATTCTGCTCTGCCTCTTGAGAAACCTGAGCCTGCGCACAAATAGAGCACTGAGGGAAAGAGCAAACAAGAGGTGAAACGTATCATCTCATTTGTGCCTTTTCCATCTTTTGATTTAAGGGGGTAGGACATTTGTTTAAGGGGGCAACGCCCCCTCTTGCCCCAGCGTAGAGCCAGCCCTGCTCACTAGCCTTGTTCTTATGCTGACCTGCTTATGCCTCTGGTTGTGTTCCAGTGATCCAGGCTCAGAAGGAGACACATACACGCACACACAGGAGGAAAGGCCTCTAGCTGTGTGCTCTGCTTCGTCTCACTGCTCCTCACTGTGTGTGTCAGAGGAAGAGAGGAGTGTCAGGAAGGAGGAGAGGGTAGGGTTGTGTGTTGTATTGTTAAATAAGGTGAAAAAGGATGACGCCAGCACAGTTACCATGACTAAATGCTGTTTTTAACATTTTCTGTAAAGTGTTAACATTACCTTATATACACATATATTTTATCTAAGTAACAATTCATCCCTCTGCTGGAGCTCCAAGGCATTACCAACAGACCACTGCACAATCAACCCACACAGAACAGGCTCTGCATCACCTACTGCATTATTCTTTTTTAATAAACCGGCCAGTTGCTTGCATCTTGGTAATAAAACTAATAGACGTGTTCTAAAACCAGTATACAAGGATGTAGTTTAATAAAATACCACATTTTCTAAAATAGGAAATAGTTTTATAGTATCTGTGAGAGATCATTGTCGTCACATAGAGAGAACAAAAGAGAAATTAGGAATCTCTTTGAACGTGACAAAACAAAAGCTTTCTGAATTTAAACAAAGTCTTATTTCTGTGGTGCACAATCAAAACCACCCACCTTGCAAGTGCCATGCATATACACTGAAGGTGAATATATGCATATATCTGAATACATAAAACATAAAGCGCACTTGGAGCCGACACCTGGACACTTACGCATCTCCAAAGAGATTTTAAATAAATGTGCCAAGTGGCGTGTTGTGTGTGTTGGTCATTATTCTGCAATGCTCCATTAATATGCAACATATTCCTTTGTTGCAATAATAGGAGAAAAAAGGGCTTCCAAGCTGACTAGAGATGAACTGCCAGGGAAGCAGCTGTTGGCCTAGTTAGTAGGCCTGTCCTTAACAAAGGACCTCTGATCTCTCTCACACATACACGCACACGCCAATTTATATTACACAAGCTTGTACACACTCACACATACAGTAGCATGCACTTGCACATGCTCACATAAGCTGTCAGCTGAGACCTTTGCAGACCTTCCTGACAATCATCATCATGCCTGCATTTGTTCATCTGTGCCTGTGTGTGCGTTTGTCACTGATTTCACCATACTGTACTATCCCATAATGCACCAAGCCCTTGAGTTAACACTTCTCCTGACATATATTCCTAGAGTCCTACAACCTCTCACCCACCTCCTCATGAATAAAAAATAAAAAAAAAGGCAAGATTTCTATGTAAATGTTCTCCAGTGCTGGAAGCCCACAACATGAAACAAAGAAAACGCTGTAGATTCACTCGCTGTTTGCGCTAATTAATTCTGGTGTCAAGTGCCATTACTGACGGGAAATGTATTGCACACACAGGACATGATAAATCAAATCTAACATACCAAAATTTAAGAAAAAAAACTAAAAAGGAAAAACACTGGTGAGCCAAATCTGGATAGCTTTGTACCTGATGTGATTTTCATGGTAATGAAATTCTTGAAAATAAAGAAAATAAATCAAGAAAAAGTAATGACACTGTTTGCAATTTTCTGGTTTTCTGAATAAATTGATCATGCCCCCCAAACATACAAATACTGTTTTAATAACTGGTTGACCTGCATATCAAGTTGTGTTCAGGTAATGTACATAATAATGCAGCATTACTTGTATTAGTAGCTGTAGTAATGGTACCATGTGAGAAATTGTAAAAAATTGCCTTACCTTATGAAAAAGGTAATAAAGTTATTGTAACACATTAATGTCCAACACAGCTGAATACAGACAGGAAAGAACTCACATTCACAGGAGATTTTCACAGAAAAAGTTTAGCGACTCACTAGTAGAATTTCTGCTGTTGCTTTCCTTAAAAAACTAAATCAAGCAGCCTAGGAGCTCAAATCGTGTGACCACCTGCTCCGTTAACTAAATGACTGCTCATCTCCTTATTAGGCATGTAGACAATGGCAGCATTTTGCAGTTATGCAGTCGCACAGGCTGACATCACCATTGCAGCTGCAGTTAGATTAATCATACATCACATTCTAAACTGAATGTACAATAAAGACAGAGGATACTGTACACCAGCTCCTCTCTCTCTTTTTAATCTGTCCTTCTTAAATAGGCACTTTACACTGCTCCCCTGTGTCTCTTTCTCTTTATCTGGTAAGTGCTGTAAATAGGTTTGTTGGGTAAAGTTACACTGAGGTAAAAAAAAAAAAAAAGTACAAGTGCAGCATAAATGTACTGTGTTAACCCCCCCCCCCCCAAACACAAACACACCCACACCCACACCCACACACACACTGAACTAACAGGAAATTTGAGTGAGTCATCACTATTTTAGAGCATATACCTGCATTCACTAAGTCTCACAAAGCAACTGTGTTTATGAATGGTAATTATAAATCATACAGCACATGATGTATATGAATATAGTAGAATTGATTTAGCATGCTGGTTAGTGAAAAATAGTCAGGTGAAAAAATAACTGGTACCTAACTATGATGTTTTCAGTGTTACTCTCCCTGACTGCATATTGATGTGTCTGTGTAGCCTATTAGCCTGGTCGCTTAGCAGGACTTTAGTATCTTCAATGGCATTATATTACTTTGTGTACTGCTGTTTTAAGTTAGTGTTATTATGTGAGGTGCACATCTGCATCTGGTGGTGAATGAGTCTGGTTTAACTTTATATACCGGCAAAATAATTTAAGGTTCTAAATATAAGCAAGATAACCATCAAGACATAGTGTCTCTGAATTGTCTCTGTTTTGGACAGCTTCTAGACCTGTGTCAGTGCTACTACAGGGTGTCTGTGTCGCACCTCAATACCTTGCCGGGACTGAGAATCGAACCGCTCAACCACTCTACCCCCTGAGCTACCATGCTGCCCCAAAGTGAACCCCATTTGCATCCGAAACCCGGAATCAATTTACCATTAACCATTAATATAAATTGTAATTATTTCTACTACCGTAATGCCTCTGCAAATTTTACATGCCTTCTATATATAGATAAGCCTTTGCTAACCCTAACTAAATTGGTGGCTTCAATTTTAATAAAATAACATCACATTCTGCCTCACTGAGACTAAATTAATGACACATCTTCCATCCATCCATGATCTACTGCTTAATCCGAATTCGGGTCGCGGGGATGACACATCTTATTAAACTAAATTACCTTTAATTTTTCTTCTCTTACAGAATTATAGAAGAAGTTGATTTTGACCCCAGCAGCCAAATTTTCAACTCTGTATGATGTCTAACTTCTTAAAAAAAAAAAACTGTTCAAATTAGTAATTTTCTGATAAATTCAGTATATTTTTACAGTTTTCTTACAAGCTGAGAAGCGCTGGGCATTTATTAAACTTTACATTTTGATAATGTAACAGCATATAGTATGTTTCATGTAGTAGTAATGCCGTATATTTTTAAAAAAAATGCATCACCTCAGCTTACGTTACAGCACTTTCAGTCACCATTGTTTCCTGGTAACAGCTGAGTCAGGCATCTTGCACCCACCTAAGGTACAAAGCAATTTTCCATGGTCTCAGCTGTAATATAGAACGTTTCCACTCAGCACTACAGAAGACATTACTGGTGCTGGACTACGACGATTCAGCTCTCTCTCCCTCTCTCTCTCTCTCTCTCTCTCTCTCTCTCTCTCTCTCAGTAATTTACTTTCCTCAAAGAATCCTTCATTTTTAGTAATTAGAACCTTGCAGAATTTGAGCATTCTAGTTGAGATATCAACAGCCCACCTCCAGTAAGGTGGATTTGTTGGATATCTCAGGATCGATTGGTTTCAGGGGCAAGTGGCAAGGGGCACTTCAAACTCCAGAAGTGACTTTATTTGAATGAATAAAGAATAAGACTAGGACTAAGACTAAAAACCAACAATAAACTAGGTCTAGTGCCTTTGAATCCAGAATGTAAAATGTATCTTTTTATTTTTAATTAATCTGTGAATGTAACATGTAGCATATATCTATCTAAAGTATGCATGCAAGTGTCTTGTAAAGGTAGTGTACATTCCTGGTTTATTTTGTGGGTCTATGGGTGGACAGTGTATGTTCAGTTAGTTTTATGCTTGCATTCATTTCCATTCCTCAAAGGTATGAATGTGTGTATGAGTTTGTGTGTTTACAAACTGTGCCCGGAACACCTCTAGTGTACCTACACACCCTGGAGAGTTGCATCACCCACGTTCCCCTGCTTACAAACACACGCAGATGAGAAAATACTGAATCTCCCTCAGACTCTTAACACTCCTGCCACAGTCAGTGAATCCACATGAGATCTGCTTCAGATTTCAAGCTTCAGAAATGAATTACTCTCCAGATCAGAGCACATATCAGTGCTTCCCAGAGTTCAAGTAGCAGAAACATCTGAATATAAATAGTCTGAGGAACAAGGTAATGATGCTACACAGACTAGACTCTAGGGTTATTTAGCCAAGAAAGTGATTGATGCATCTGCATACCTGGCCTCCGCTGTCTCACAAATCAAACCAAGTTGAAGCGGTTTGGATGAGCTGGACCTCAGAGTGGAAAAAGTAACCACCAAGTGTTCAGCCCATGTGAGAATTCTTTAAAAAATCATTCCAGGTGACGGACTCTAATAGATGGTTCAGAGAAAGTGGCGATTGTGCTGAACTCAAATGATGGCTATTTCAAAGAATCTAAGACCTTATACATGGTTCATACACATACGTTAAGGCAAATGACAATGCCTAGCCTGGCTAGCACAAAAAAAAAACCTAACACACCTGTGAAGGTGATCAAGCTCAGTCCACAAGGTGATGATTTAAGCTACTCGATGGTTAGAGCATTTCCATGACCACAGTAGTAAATGGTCATGGAGCAAGGCTTACAGCTGTAGTTTCTGCACACAAGGAGGAAAAAAGGATGATGGCATGTGTAACACTGCAGTTAAACTATTGTGTCTTGTCTTGATGAGAAGGAATACTTCCAGCATTTTAGGAGGACGTCTGATTTATCAAATTCATTACACATATGAAAAACTACAAGGTTTACATAATTGTATATTCATCCATTGTACATTTGTCCATTATTCTAAGTGCTTGTCCTGGTAAGGTTTGTGGGACTGCTGGAGCCTATCCCAGCTGACTTTGGGCGGTACACCGTCAATCCATTATAGGGCTGATATATAGTGACAAACAACCACTCACACCCGCATTCATAAATATGGACAATTAAGAATCACCAATTAACCTAACTGCATGTTTTTGGATGGTGGGAGGAAGCCGGACTACCTGGACAAAAACCCAACCCATGGAATCGAACCTGTTTTTTTCTTGCTGGGAAGCAACAGTGCTAACCACGACAATACACCACCGTGCCTTCCATAATTGTAAATATGTTAATTAATACATTTGATGGCTTCTACAATGTACAGAATGATGAAAACAAAGTAAAAACGCTGATGGAAAAAGTGTGCCTAAACATTTGACTTGTAATGTAAGTTTAGTGACTTGTCATGTTCACTTTGACTTTTGTCTGTGAATATATTTCAAACCAGTATTATGTCTAAAAGTAAAATTCTTTTTTTAGCTTATAAGTTGAAATACAAGAAAAGTTACCCTGTGCCTACCGTTGTACAGACTCTGGTGGTGGGGGGCGATGTCCTCCTCCGGTGTCCTCCTCTGACACCCAGCCCTGATATACCTCTCCTTTTCGTGCTCCACCCCAGGGCTAGGCTGATAGTAATGGTGGCGCCGTATAGACTCTGGACTTCCCACAATGACCCGCCCTTTCCTTAGGTGCTCAGGTGTCACCATAGTTGCCTGTTTGGCCTTGGGACTCCCATGGCCTACCCCCAATGTGTTAATTTGCCTGTGTCTCTGACTCAGCTCTGGGCTGGACTTGGCCGTGCCCTTCACACAGCCCGGTGATGCTTGCTCTGACATTAGTAACTTGTTGTGGGCTAGTAGGTCAGAGCAGCAGGGTTTGGGCTGGGATTCACATGGTAACCTGGTGGGATAGTTGTTGTGTTTCTCTGGACTGTGTCCCCAAAGGCTGCTAGGGTCCAGGTTAGTAAGGGACCCCCCACGCGGCCTACAAGCTTGGGGGAAGGTATGGTAGTCTGGGGTGGAGCTGTGCCTCCTGCCTGTGGACTCGCATATATTTCCTACTTGGTCAGGGCGCTCAACACTAGTTGATCCAGATCCAGGGCTGCTACTGGAGCCCAGGGGAGGAGGTTTGAGGTGCGAGTTATCAGGGCTATCTGTGCTCTCTGCACTAGAGGTGCTACTACCATCACCTACATCTCGCAACATACCAGGAGCTGGGACGCCTCCACCCAGCTGTGACAAGCTATTCTGACTGCCGATGGAGCTCCTGCAGCCAGGGCCCACCTGCTCGCCCTTACCACCACCTCCCCCTCCACCCGAAGCTGCAGCCCTCTCCTCGTCCAGCATGAGACACACCTCCTTGAGCTCCATGTTCTCCCGGATGACCTCCACCTGCCGCTTCTCCAGCTCCTTCAGCTTCTGTAGGTAAATAGCTACTTCCTTCCTCATCAGGCCGGCACTGTAGCGGCCCAGACGCTGCCACTCTCGTGACACTCGCTTCCCCTTTTGCCGGTCATCATCGAGGAAGCAGCACAAGTCCCGCAGCTCCTGGTTGTCCTCCTGCAGTTTCTGATTCACATCCTGGTTTACATAGACATATACACATATACAGCTACATGAGCACACAGCAGCAGGGTACAGGATTATGTGCACATCTGTCAGGATTGATTATTTAGTGAGTGAGATGTCAGGCACCAGTACAAGCACGGTGGTGCAGGTGGTGAGTAAAAAAGATGATCAGAGTATGCAGGTGGGCTAAAAAAAGCTAATGTTACCAAATGAGAATTGATTAAATGATTAACGCTAATTAATTAATAGTCACAAAATTTTTGCCATTCACATAAATGGCCTAGATTATGGCAAAATAATGTTGTTCCAAAACCTATGGCAAGCACATTATATTGTATGGACACTACGGTCTAATAAAATTAGCTTGTTCTTGTCTGGATTTATCAGAATACAATGAAAACAGAATTTAAAATTGATTGATGAATATAGTATTACCTATAAAACCACTCTTAATATTTAAATTAAGTATAAAACAAATACACAATATATTTTATATTACAATATATATATATGAAGACGTTTCATATCTGGGTATCTGAGTAGGTGATCAGTGTGGATTGTCAACTTGTCAAAAATATTTTAAAGAATTTAGTATTTAAAGAACCATGCAGAAATTACAGCCATTTTCATACACCGTCCCTACTAAAATATGTGGACAAACTAACATCATCAGAAATAAAATCAGCCAAAAATCCTGAAATGCCTGAAATCTAAAACCCATACACATCACCAGTAATTTCCTGCTTTTTAAAGGCTTTTGCCCTCAGTTTTGCCTTCAACAAATGAGATGCATTTCAATAGGCAACAGGCCAGGTGACTGATTTGAACAATGTGGAAAATTCCACTAGTTTGTTCTTGCAGTACACTTCATTCACCCAGGGCCGTTTCTGGGTCTGTGGGGGCCCTACGAAAGATTATTTAGGAGGCTCCTGTTTTGAATCGACACAAAACATTTAAACCATTCAATCACTTGTTGCAATGCATCACAGTAGGTTCTAAAAACTTATAAATAAATTATTTTAGTGTTATTATATTGAGGATTTATACTTGAGATAAATCAATAACACTGGAGAGCAATATCTCACAGACCAAAGTGACATATTTAAATGTCTTGTTCTGTAGTCCAAAACCAAAGATATTATGTTAGAAATGATACAAAATAGAAACCAACTCTCCCCTGTGGAGAAGCTCGAACCATATCATATTTGCTTAAATGTAAATCACTTAATTTTCTATTCGTCAGTTATTCATTAATCCACTAATCGATTAAGATATTGAGAACAGAATCATATTAAACAGTACACAGACACACCTTTAAACTTCGTATCTCATTCAGGTGTTGCTGGAGTCTCCGATTCACCTCCCGCATCACGTTGCCGTGCTCCACGATGACGCTCCTCTTCTCCGCCTCTTCCCTCCGCAGCCGCCGCACCAGTTCGTCTTTGCTCCACTTCAGCAGCTCCTCATCGTGTATTTTGGAGATGTCATCCGCTGTACTCTCTGCGCCTTTGGACATCTGCGACAGCTGCTGTGTGCCCTTCTCCATCCTTTAAGAAAAAAAACTCCGGTGCAGATTGGAAGGGAAAAGTAACGTGTTTGGTGAATTTCAAAAAAAGGACAGCAAACCCCAAAATACAACTACGATCGGGACAACTCTTATCCAAACGCTGCTCAGGTTCCTCCCGCCCACCCTTACTATGTTCATGGAACTAAACTGCTTTCA
The DNA here is from genome assembly GCA_034779795.1 of Ctenopoma multispine. Classification (NCBI taxonomy): domain Eukaryota; kingdom Metazoa; phylum Chordata; class Actinopteri; order Anabantiformes; family Anabantidae; genus Ctenopoma; species Ctenopoma multispine. The sequence continues at coordinate 1,861,075 of JAUYWH010000007.1, read as the reverse complement.
TTTCGGCTGGTCCTCGCTCCCACTCCCATGCTGCAGCTCCAGGATTCACTTGGTCTCTGCTGCTATATTCCCGCTCTTTGAGCATCAGTCTGCATGCTGCTGGATCTCCGGGTGCGAGTCCTTAACCTGCTTGGCGACGCGGTTTCTCTCCGGGTGCATGTCGGACGCTTTGCGCACTCCCGCTGGAGAGCTGCAAGGACGGGTTGCAGCTGCATAGCCGGAGAACAGAGAAGATCAGGTGCGTCAGACTTAAAGAACTCTCCCTTCTTTCTCTCTCTCCCCTTCATCCGCTCCCTCCCTGTCGCCTCATTGTCCTGTTGCGCCACCTGCAGTATCTGGGTAGCTGCCGCACAATCAATGACGCACAAAAATGCACCGAGGAGCAACACCTCAGGGCCTGAATCAGCGGTGTACCTTCATCTGAAGGACAAACACTCATTTATGGATTCTGAGGATTGAGTCATGAGTCATTTATGGACCAAAATATGTACTGTCCACTTTGTGCCGTGACAATGCAAATTTCCCACTTGTGGGACTAATAAAGGATTATCTTATGTACAAATACTGGATAGAGGAGACAGGTGGTTTGAGAGAGGAGTGAGGGAAGCTTTACATGTGCAAATAAACAACCCCTCACTCAACAGAGGTGGAGGCCTCAGACACAACTTATCTTCAACCTACCATGCTGCCCTTTCATCCATCCCCAGGAAAATCAGGCCCAATTCACACGTCCACCAGGTTGACCACACTTAACAATCCACTTAATTGGGGCAGGAGGAGCAGTCAGGGGTGGGGCTGTTACATCTACCCACACCCATCCCCTGCCTTTGTTTCACTTAACAAGCCTATTCAAGGCAGGTGTGAGGTGAAACCAACCTGGAGGATGGGTTGGATTCTGTGGATGCAGAATGAAACGCCTCTACTTGAAAGAAGTCCAGTTGCCATGACTCAATCTTCAGACAGCACCGAATGTTGTTCCTCCTTTTAACTCTCCTCTCATTACATACAAACACTAGTGATGCAGGAAATATTCAGAAAACTGTCAGTACCTCAATGTAAGGATCACTCGGTACAAAAGTATTAGCAAAGTCAAATAAAACTGAGCTGCATAAGGAATACTAGTATTTATTACAAATATGCATCTACAGAAAAGTGAAAAAATAGATACAAACAGCAATATACCACCCTCAATGTAACAGCACAGTCTACACACACTCCAACATGTGCCCCCCCACCCTCAGGGATGTAAGTATAGTGCAGAAAAAAGCCGACTGTGGTAACATTTGGGATCCCTAGTCCTCCTACATCCCGAGTACTTTTAAGTGTTGAAGTTCATCCACTTGCATTTCCAAAGTAACCACAGGAAGACATCATCATTAGCAAAATAATGTTTAACTTTCACAATTGGACTGGCACTTTTACAGGTCTTCATAGACAAGGTGAATTTTATACCTGGTTAGTTTAAGTGATTTGATAACTAAAATCTTACCTAACATCTCTGCACTCACACAATAAATCAAAGACACATTTATTACAAAAAAAGGAAAATACACAAATGGTGACAAAGGCATATGAGAACATATGAAAAGGAAAGACAACTATTGACTGTGGTCATTACAGTAAAGACATAAAATAACAACAAAGCTTAAACTTTAGATTTTCTCTTCTGGCGGAGCGGGGACTGCACGTTCCACTGTCTGAGACCAGGAGCTCTGAGACATAGCAAACAGATGAATCCATGATGAGGCAGAAGATACTGAGACACGCTAAACTTAGAGATGTAACCATTCTGACACAGCTACTCAAACACAAACTGTCTTGTGTCGTGGTGACTTTTATCCATACACTATATTTTAGTAATACTTTTAGATGACAAATCAAATCACTGGCTGTAACACGGATCGTGCTGAACCCAGAACAAGTAGTTGACTTACTGCTGCTCATTTGAATGCACATGAAGGACACTGGTCTCCCCAATGACACCTGTGAGGACATGACACAAACAGATTCTAATAAACTGCTGCCTGAAAACCTGATAAGTGAAATTGAGAGATAAGTCAGAGTAGCTTACTTGCTCCTCGGTCACTGAAGATGGCACTGACTCCTTCATCAAATGTTAAGTTGACACCGACACCTGGACCACAGCGAAAGGTAACACTAAATGACTTAATATGCACTATAGCAATGAGATAAAGATTTGACTGCTGCTACAACTCCCATTAAGAACATTTATGGTTGTTGTTTTAGACAGCATTATGTGTACTGTGGGGCAGCTTGTACCTTTTGGTGTACTGATGGCTCTGTAATTTACAGCTCCTTTAGGCATCACTGGAAAGACACACACACACACACACACACACACACACAGTTTGACTGCTGTATTTGTCCAAAATACTAATGCCGAAAAACTCTGTCATCAGTTTGGAGCAAATATCAAAAAGTCAATCTTTATTATTAATGAGGCTATCTTTCACTTCAGATGAGTCTTACCTGATCCTTCTAGACTTATTGACTTAGACTGGACATGGTCCTCCTGTCTGGATCTGCAGCCACGCCTGATAAAACACAGAAAGAAAGAAAGAAAGAAAGAAAGAAAGAAAGAAAGAAAGAAAGAAAGAAAGAAAGAAAGAAAGAAAG